>CM035158.1:36011530-36103193 GCA_020205615.1 Panax quinquefolius | reverse complement strand
AAAAATTAATTATTCGAACTTCTAACTTCAATAATTCACAATAAATAGCCCTTTTATTAGAAAAATTTGAAACACATGTCCTTTCCATTGGAAATTCCATTCTACAACTTTGTAAGTTTAAGTTTTCCAAATTCCAAACATAAGTTGACCAAAATCCACAAACGGGTGATTTTACGAGACTATAATCAAATTTCAATCAAGAAATGGGGTCCACAAACATGAAAAACATGTTTTTAATATTTATCAAGCAACAAAAATACTCTTCCTCCTCATTTATTCATATATCTCACATTCATTGTAAAAAATATCACCATTATTATATTATTAAAATATAATAATATATTTAAATGAATTATTTTATCAAAAGATAAAATATCAATTTTTCAACAATTGTCACATTAAAATTTTCTCCATCTATATCCACATAAAATGAATATTTTCTTTATCATAATAATCAATAATTAATTATTCATAAATAATATTACAGTAATCACAAGATCGATAAACCAAAGTTGTTCCCGTGAAAGCGGGGCTTTCAATAAGGATTTCTCATCGACGCACAATTAGATGACCAAACCTCTCCTTAGATGTAACTTTCTAGATATCGCTAATAATGTTATCTAATAATATTATTCAAATAATATGAATTATTGATCCGATAATGAAAAAATAATCGTAGTAAAGTGACAATTATAAAACAACAATAATATAAAATATCAACGTAATAATTATTGAATCAATAAAATATAATATTGAACAAGAATTCATCAGAATAATTATTGAGTAGTGCCTTCTACGTAAGAATCAATAATTGGTGCAATACCGGTGCTACTCGTGTTTTAACCAACCAGTATTCTAACAAAGATTAATTAAGAATAACTACGCCTATTATTTATAAACAACTTATTCTCATGTCATTTTCTTCATCCAATCGCTTTTCCGTTATGGGGCCCACATGAGGTCGCTAAATCGCATTTAATATTCTCGACAAAGAAGAATATTCCACGACCAAACGAATATTCTCCTAATAACAATGAATATTTTATAACCACATGCTTATTTAAGATATTTTATGATTTGTACCTAATAACTAACCACATTAATCAAATCAACCCTTACTATTTCAAAATAATAAATAGAATAAATTATATTTCATTTATAATAAGTTGGGTCTTATAACCTCCCTCCTTATGAAATTTCATCTCGAAATCGACGACGTATTCGGTTTTTCGAAAAGGTGAGGATAACTCGCTTTCATTTCCGCTTTCCAACTCCCGGTCATTTCCTCAATAAATGGTTCCTCCATAAAACTTTAACTTGTGGTATGACCTTTGTCGTAGGACATGCTCCTTCCTATCCAAGATCTTGAGGTAAAATTTAATCTGCACGTTAAGTCTTCTGGCTATATCGTCCTGGTTTAACTCAATAACGTGGTTGGGTCTTTCACATATTTATGAAGCACAGATATGTGAAACACATTATGACACGAGACATACTTGGAGGTAACGCGAGTCTATAGGCTACATTTCCTACTCGGTCAAGAATCTGAAATGGACCAATAAATCGTGGATTGAGCTTTCCTCTCTTCCCGAATCTTGTTACTCTCTTCCATGGAGCTACACGCAACAATACATGATCCCCAATACTAAATTCCAAATCATTTCGATGAAGATCCGCATAACTCTTTTTCGTAGTCATACGTACCAACTCGAGTCCCAACAATGTTGCTTCACCCACCTCGTCCCAACATACTGGAGAGCGACACTTTCATCCATACAATGCTTTAAATGGGGCCACACCTATACTTTCCTCGATAAGCTTCGTTGTTGAGGAGAATTCCACCAAGGTAAATACTTATCTAACTCCTCTTTCAAGTCTAGGACACGAGTCTTAATAGATCTTCAAGAGTTTGAATAGTCCTCTCCGATTGTTCATCCGCTTGAGGATGGTATGTCGAACTTAATCAGAAATCCGCGTTTCATAGCTTTTGCAAGCTAACCCAAAATCTTGAAGTGAATCTTCGGTCACGATCCAAAACTATGGATCTTTGGCGTGCCATGCAATCTCACAATCTCATTTACGATATACTAGCAAGACGCTCAAGGAATAAGTCTATCGACTCGGCAAGAAATGAGCGGAACTTAGTTAATCTATCAACAATAACCCAAATAGCATCGATGCCTTTCAAAGAACCGTAGGAAGACCCATAATGAAATCCATGGTAATGTGTTCCCACTTCCATTTCTAATCTCAAGTGGTTGTAATGGACCCTTTGGCACTTGGTGCTCCGCCTTTTTACGCTGACAAGTTAAACACCTCGAGATAAACTTTGCAATCTCTCTCTTCATATTATTCCACCAAAATGTATGTCAAAGATCACGATACATTTTGGTACTTCCAGATGGATTGCAAATGGTGTATTATGTGCCTCCATCATGATCTTGTTCTTCAAATCGAATCAATTAGAACACAAAGTCTAGAGTGAACTCAAGTATTCCTTCTTCATCGATTCTCGCCTTCGAAGACACCTTCTTGTAATTTCTTCTTCATACACATCATTTCCCGTGGGTTTATGGCTTCGAGCAACTTTAACTTTTCTATTAAAGTTGGTTACATACATATACTTGACATCATTGCATGGGTCCCCAGTAGTCTGAATTCTATCCTCATTTTTGTAAATCACACAAAATGGGTCTTTGTGTTAACAACATCGCACTCATTCCCGCATATGATCTTCTACTCAACGTGTCAGCTACCACGTTCGCTCTTCTAGGATGGTATTGAATAGTGTCGTCATAATCTTTCAACAACTCGAGCCAACATCATTGCCGCATGTTGAGTTCCTTTTAGGTGAAAAATATTTGAGACTTTTATGGTCTGAATATATCTCCACTTTCTCTCCATATAGATAGTGCCTCCAGATCTTTAGCACGACTTAAACGATCGCAATGACTCAACTCTAGAGCGGTGGATAATTCCCTCATATTCTTTAAGTTTTTGCAGGCATAGGCTATGACTTTCCCACGCTGCATGAGAACACATCCTAACCCTTTGCTCAAGCATCATCAGAGATAACAAATCCATCCAAACCAGATGGTATCATTGTAACAGTCTTAAAATGAGTCTCCTCTTAAGATCTTGGAAACTTTTCTCGCATTCCCGCTCCCATACGATTTTTGTATCTTTCCGAAGTCACCGAGTTAGCTGAGTAGCGATTCGAGAAAACCTTCCACGAATCTCCGATAATAACCGGCTAGGCCCGTAAAGCTACGCATTTTGGCCACCGACTTTGGTTTCTCCCAACTTTGTATTGCTTCAATCTTCACGGGATCGACAGTACTCCATGTTTTGACACCATCGTGCCCAAGGAATGCTACTTCTCTCAAGCCGTAACTCGCATTTCTTCAACTTGGCATATAGCTTGTTTTCTCAAGCCTTTGGAGTACCGACTTCAAATGGTGCTCATGATCTTCACTTTTGGAATATATGAGGATGTCATCAATAAAGACAACAAATCGAATCGATCCAAATAATCCTTGAATACTCGATTCATCATATCCATGAAAGCGCAGAGAGCATTAGTCAATCCAAAAGACATAACTAAGAATTCATAATGCCCGTATCGAAGTTCGAAGGAAGTCATTGAATATCCTCGCCTCTAATCTTCACCGATGATATCCGAATCTAAGATCGATCTTTGAAAAGAATTGTGCTCCTCGTGAATCGGGTCAAACAGGTCATCAATACGAGGTTGTGGATACCTATTCTTGATAGTGACATGGTTTAATTCCTAGTAAGAATACAAAGTCGCATACTCCGCCCTTCTTTTTACAAATAAAACAGAGCACCCCAAGGAGATGTACTAGACGAATAAAACCGATGTCCAACAACCTCGTAGTTGGACCTTTAACTCCTCGAAGTTCAATAGGAGCCATTCGATATGGGGTTTTAGAAATGGGCTTTGTACGGTGTTCAAGGTCAATAAAGAATTTAACTTCACGCTCGGGGTAGACCGGGAAGTTCTTCGTGAAACACGCTTAGAAATTTACTAACAACAGAATATTATTCAAATCGACGTGTCTTTATTCAAATCCATAACATGGGCTAAGAAAGCTTGACATCCATTTTTAAATAAACTAATAGCTTTATGACTAGATATGATGTTGATTGATTTTAATGGTTTAGTTGCTTGAATTAAATACATGTAGGTTGGTTAGGATATGAAAACTAATAACCTTGCGAAAATAATCAATTTTGGCATGATGAATAGTTAACCAATCAATCCCTAAAATCACATCAAAAGCAAGTATCTTTAAAGAGATATGGTAAATGTGTAATGTGATGGTGCCAATTTGGATCAAACAAGATTTATAAACAGCTGGATGTGATGAAAGTTTTACTAATCTGAGTTTCCACAGATAAATCAAAGTCTTATTTCTCCTGAGTTAAGTTTAAAACGTTGAGCACAAGAAGGAGAGATAAATGAATGGGTATACCCAGATTCAAGTAAGGTATAAACTACGCAAGAATTTATGATTAGCTTACCCGTGATCACCTCGTTTGGGTTCCTTACATTTTGACCAGTCACGACAAACGCTCTTCCAGGAACCGTTGACTTTGACTTTTCTAGATGTACTTTTTGAGTCACCATCGCTACCGGACTTGGTTACGCTTACCATACAATCGTGAGCGATATGTCCTTCTTTTCCACAATTATAACATACCTTGAACTGGTTGTGGGATGAGCTTGACCGATATGTCCTCTTTCCTCAGATTTATAGATACGACCGGTGGTCGTTCTCCTCCCTTAGAACCAGTTGCTGCTGGCGCTGACGTCTTCACGTGGTCGTTGTTGAATCTCCTCTTTTTAAAATCTCCTCCCGACTCGCTTCTTCTATTCTCATGGTCGTGATTACCACCAGAGTGGTTACCGCCTTTGTCTGTATTTTTCTTTCTTCACTGGTTATCTTTGTTTTGATGACTGCTATCACCAGTATGATCCTGGTTCTGATTCCTCGGTTGAACGTACTCGTTATCTCGCTCTAATAATTGAGCCCTGTTGACAATATTTGAATAGAGAGAAAATTTATGAGAAATGAGATATTGACGTATGCCAGTTTCAAACCTCTCCAAACATCCACGTCATAATGCTCCTCATTCTCCACCAAATGAGGTGCAACCTCGACAACTCGCAAACTTTGCCTCGTGATTGACACCGTGATGTTATTTTGTTCCGATCTAATACACTCCACTTCCTTCATACGATTTAATACTTTCGAGGAAGTACTTGTCATTGAAACAGCTTCAAACGTCTCCCACGACATCTTGAAAAGTGGATGGGTGCGATTCATAGATTCCCACCAAAGAATCGCCTTTCATTATGGAACATAAAAAGTGGCGAAGGAACCTTCGTTCCTCCGTGCATCTCAAGACATCGAATATCTTAGTAATTTGTTTGACCCACGTCTCTTCCTTAATCGGATCCGGCTTTCCCCAGAATTCTGGTTGTCCCAACTCTTTGAACTGTTTGGCTGTGACAAACCGTGCGTTGTTATCATTTCCACCTGTATTTTGAAAATGAGTCTCCCTCGTCTGATTTTGCATTAACTGTAAAAAGTTTCTAAACATCCAATTGCTCATCATCTCGCTTTCAAATGGTGTTGTTCATGGGGAGGAATATTTCCGACTGGTACATGTTCTCCTCATTAGTAAGCAAAGTCGCTCCATGGTCTCATTTACTCCATCTGTTAACATTTTCAAAGAAACATTCTCAAATACTACAATAAAACTAGGTTAATTAAAGAAATCAACATATCACATAATATCCCTATATACTGACCAACCAACAAATAAGCTTAGGTAGGACACACTAGCGAAGGATTTACTCATCTCTCCTCTCCTAGTTCTATTCCCCGATCTCCGCCAGAGATCATATCCCTAAGCTCTGATATCAACTGTGACGCCCCCAAAATAGGTATACATCACCCATTCTGAGTCGTCAAAATACATGGTACAGAAACAACTACAACTTTATTAATACAACATATAAACTATGAGTTTAAATACAAATATTGTCATCTAAACAATATCCGCACCCAAGTAAGTCCTCATTACAATTATTGATATATTATTATTCAAAAATGGTAAGGACTACTAAGACAACTTCTAGAACCATCATTCCATCCCCCGACTAGAACTCGCTACATTCTCGCCTCCTGAGAAGAAAAATGGAACAAAAAGGAAAAG
This sequence comes from Panax quinquefolius, assembly GCA_020205615.1. Lineage (NCBI taxonomy): Eukaryota > Viridiplantae > Streptophyta > Magnoliopsida > Apiales > Araliaceae > Panax > Panax quinquefolius. The sequence goes on along the minus strand of CM035158.1, from coordinate 36,096,947 downwards.
GGTGAGCTCAACTAGCCCAGTAAAGAATATTATGACTAAGATAATATAGAACAAATTATCATTAGTCTTCAACATGGAAAAATCGATGAATATAATGACAACTAGTTTTGATCAATATTCACAAATAAAATAATAATTCATAGAAGAGTTACGCAGAAACAACACTCAAAGTATCAAAATACTCACAAGAATACGCTCGATAATATAGAGAGAGAAAGAGAAAAAAATTCAGGTTTACGTGTGATTTTCAATTCTAACCTAAGCACCTATTTATAGGAAAATGCTTAGAACACCAAAGTAGAAAATTTATTAAAATAATTTTATTTACCGTATATTCAAGCCCACCACCAAGGAATTCAAATTGCCCATTTACCACACACACGTGGGCTTTTAAAAACGTTTTTCATGAATAAAACAATTAAAACCTCCAAAATCAATTATTTTGGAACTTCCTAACTTCAATAATTCACAATAAATAGTTTTTTATCGTAAAAATTAAAACCATATGTCCTTTCCATAGGAAATTCCATTCTCTACAACTTTGTAAGTTTAAGTTTTTCCAAATTCCAAAGAGAAGTTGACCGAAATTCACAAACGGGCGATTTTACTGGCAATAATCAAATTTCAGTCAAGAAATGGGGTCCACAAACATGAAAAAACATGTTTTTAATATTTATTGCAACAAAAATACTCTTCCTCCTCATTTATTCATATATCCTACATTCATTGTAAAAATATCACCATTATTATATTATTAAAATATAATAATATATTTAAATGAATTATTTTATCAAAAAAGATAAAATATCAATTTTTCAACAATTGTCACATTAAAAATTTTCTCCATCTATATCCACATAAAATGAATATTTTCTTTATCATAATAATCAATAATTAATTATTCATAAATAATATTACAGAATCACGTAATCGATAAATCCGTGCCGCTCCCATTTAAAGAGGGGGCTTTCGAATAAGGATTTCTCCTTATCTTGCCGCAATTATTAGATGACCAAACCTCTCCTTAGATGTAACTTTCTAGACATTGCCAATAATGTTATCTAATAATATTATTCAAATAATAGGAATTATTGATCCGATAATGAAAATATCATGCAAATGACAATTATTAAAACAACAATAATATAAAATATCAACGTAGCAATTATCAATCAATAAAATATAATATTGAACAAGAATTACCGTGTAATAATTATCGAGTAGTGCCTTCTTATGTAAGAATCAATAATTGGTTCAATACCGGTATCTACTCATCGTGTTTTAACCATCGTGTATTCTAACAAGATTAATCTGTAATAACTACGCCATTATTTATAAACAACTTATTCTTGCTGCTTTCTTCATCCAATCACTTTCCGTTATGGGGCCCACACGAGGTTATGCCATATGAATATTCCCCGACAGTAAGAATATTCCACGAGCAAACGAATATTCGCCGAAAACAATGAATATTTTATAACCACTTTCTTATTTAAGATATTTCATGCATTTGTACCCATAACTAACCACATTAATCAAATCAACCCTTACTATTTCAAAATAATAAATAGAAGAAATTAAATTTAATTTATAATAAGTTAGTCTCTTACACCTGGTGGTATTATCCCACAATGGAGAGATGGAGGTCCAAGGTGGGGACACGAAGTTGCCGGTAGGTATTATCCCACAAACGGCTAGAGAGGCAAAAGATCTGGTCATACAGAATTCTGGTTCCGACGGGGACGTCAGAAATTTAAGTGGGGAGTTTGTAACACCCCATCCCACATCGAAAGATAGGGAAAAATTTGTCTGCGATATAAGGAAATAAGTTACTCCAATAGTACCTTCAAGTCACGACCTTTTGGGTGAGCTGTGTGGGCTAAGTTGACCCCAAGAAGATATTATCAGGCGATGGTTTGAGGCCTTATTTTGATGGATTTGATTCGATTTTGGACTTAGGATTTGACCCAAGATTTGTTCGGACTCGTGATTCTACTTGGGTTTATTATGTAGAGGCAAATAATATTCTAAGTCTTGTAGTATACGAATTTGTGTATTAAGTTAAGGTTATCGACCTTGGGAATTATGTGTAAAGGTTAATGTATAAACAAATTATGTTTATATCTTCCGCAATAGTTATAGAATTAGTGTACCAAGTTTGTGGTGATTAGTACCCGGATTTGGGGACGTTATAGAATTCTTCTTCTATAATATTGAGCGTATTTATTTTGAGTTTAAGGAAGCTTTGAGTGTAGAAAAAAGTATAAGTTTTCTTCAAGAATATCCCCGCCATACCAGTCAGAAATACTCTCCTTTTAAGGTAAGGGATATTATTTTCATTCAATATTCGTAAGAAATAATATTTTCTTCCATACTCAGTAGTATGTAAGTTGTAAAACCCCAACTGTTATGAATAAAGATGAATTTTTCTCTAAATATCATTTTTGAATATTATAGTATGAATTTGTTATAATGTTATAATTGAGAGTAAAATTTATAAATTTTGCAAAGTAAGCAAGTTGTTATAAAATATTTGATCTATTGTGAATATTCGCTTTATTAGGGAATATTCGTACGATGGCACAATCATTGGTGGACCCCACAACAAAATTACCGTCAGAGTGAGAAAACGACATAAATATCTTTTTATAAAAATAACGACGAAAGTTTTACCTTTAACTGTTGAAATATCCAGTGATAAAAGTACAGTAATACGCGTAGTTGCATAGTAGCACACAGTATTTGATGCTTACGTGAGAAGTCACTCAGCTATACTCAATTATTACTACAGTAATTGCTACATAGTATCTCACATTATTGATTCTATTATTGTCACAGTATCATCTGCACAATAGTTTATATTATTAAATAAATAATTGAGATGATAAGTTATTCATACTATTATTTGTATTATTGACAATGTCTAGAAAATTCTGTCGAGAAAAGGGGTTTGGTCACCTAATTATGCGCCAATAGGGAGAAATCCTTATCGGAAAGCCCTCTCTTTCCTTGGAATGATCTAGTTGTTTATATTGCAAGTTATATTATTGATGAATAAATGTTGTTAAAAATATTGATGGGATTTTTATGAAGTATTTGTTGTAAGTTTGGCATATTACTTGGACCCCACTTACTTATTTTTAAAATAATCCAGAAAGTTATAATGTATATATATATATATATATATATATCACCATCACTTTCATTATCACCCACCACCACTCATTTCTTCCACCACACACACACACACACACACACACACACACACACACATATATATATATATATATATATATATATATATATATTATAAGTTTTGTTTTATTAAATTATAAATAGAATATATTATATTTTATTTAAAGTTTTTGTTTTACTAGAATATTTTATTGGGGTTAAATACACTTTTCCCCACTCTACTCAAATCCTCGATTTACAAATGTATCATTGAAGTGAATTTTTTACAATCGACTCATTAAACTACAAAATTTTATCAAATCGTTACAAATTTTGTTAAATGAGTTAACTTTTAACAGAAACCTGTGACATCAGATATGACCTACCCCACTTCTAATGACACGTCATTTACTTCACGTGGGTTAGTCCTAGTCATGGCCACGGTGGAAACTCAGTGGTTAAAACCAATTTGGTCGACTAAAGTCCAGATAGAGACAGAAAAGGAAAGCGCGCGAAGCAATGAATGAGAAAAGGAGAGAGAAGATTCAGGCGCGAATTTCTCTTCTTGCTGGCAAATCTTGGTCTTTGATGCGAATATTGGTCTTAGATATGAATCTACTAGTGCGAATCTTTTGAGAGGTATGCTAGATTTCTTTAATTTAGGGTTTGTGCACATGGGTTAGTTGGGAATGGGTATGATTAAATTAGGGGTTTTTAATCTATTGTAGCCATCTTGTTTGTCTTGATGTTTTCTCCATCTTTCTGGACTTTATATATCTGACATGTGGTCCATAGGATTTTATTTTTGCCATTGTTATCTTTTTCGGTCCCCCCCCCCCCCCATGTATTACAAATAATATTTTTTTAATATATATTTGTATTGTTTTTTTGTTTTCACAGAATGAGTGGAATTTGTCAGTTGCATGTTCACTATGGGGGCAAATTTGTGAATCAGCCTAAAATTGAGTACAAGGGAGGTAAGGTTGAAATTATCCCCGTGTTGATGTTGATTTCATCTGCATGACTGCAATTAAGTCATTTGTTGAAGCTTTAGATTATGATATCAATGCTAAGGTTTATTTTAGGAATAATGGTCAAACTAGTGAAAGTGGTTATAGATTGGTGCATAATGATAATGATATTAGAGACATGGTAAAAGTGTGTCTCCCTTTTGGTGTGATTGAATTTTTTTTTTATCATGTATTTGTGAATGAAGGAGGAGTTGTGATTGAACCACCTAATGTGAATGAACAAGTTGCAACATCTATTACTCAACCCCCCAATACAAAAGATAATAACAAGGGGAGTACTAGTGCAAATGCTAAAATGTAGATGTCAAAGAGGACTAAGCAAAGGGCAGGTTTGAAGAAGGAAACTATGAATACTCAGAGGAGGAAGAGTAATAGAATTAAAATGAATCAGAAATCAAATAAAAAAGTGATGATACACCAATTATGATTGGGGACTTAGATAGTAGTGATGCACAAAGTGATGGTGAAATATTAAGTAGTGATGAAGAATTATTAAAGGCTAGGAGGAGTTGATGGAGTACAAAGCAGAGATGGCTAGAGTTGAAACATAGGCGGGTGAAGGTGATGAAACAAACTTTGTTGATGGGGATGTAGGTGATGGTAATACTAAGAGTGTTGAGGGTGATGTATTTAAGGGTGACATTAAAGGGGGTGTCAAGTTGAGGAGGTCAAGAAACCGGGAAGAGGAGATGATGAAGGGGCGAAGTTGGTGAGGTCAAGGTGACAAAGGTGTAGAAGGTGTTGAGGCTGAGGGTGATATATTAGTGAATGAGGTTATGGAAGAGGTTGATAGAAATAGTGAGGAGATAATGTCGGTGACTCATGATGATAGTGATTAGCACAAAATGTAAGTATGAGGACGTTGATGTATTAAGGTCCCTCGTAAAGTAGTGAAGATGAGAACCTTGGTTTTGTGGTTCCCATTGTAAAAAAGAAAAAGCATGTACATTGTGATGTTTTTAACCCAAAAACAAAGAGAAAGCACATAAAGTTTGGACACTATCAGATTTTTACCAATTTCAAGGAATTCAAGATTGTCATTAAAGACTATTCAATTGCTAATGGCAGGAAGGTAAACGACAAGGAAAGAGTGCAAGTTAGGTGTGATAAGGGTTGTCCTTGGAAACTGTGGGCCAGTTATATTCAATGGACTGAGAATGTGAAAATAAATTCAATACTGGACACACATAATTGTGTGTACATTTTTAAAAATAAGTTGGCAAACAACAAATTTTTGGCAGAGTTTTATGCAAAGAGGATAGGGGAAAATCCAAACTGGAGGTTGAAGGACATGAAAGAAGAGAATAAAATTAAGTTAAAATTGGATGTAACATTTGTGAAGTGTATGAGGGTTAGGAATTTAGCTTTGGAAAGTATACATACAGTTATGAAGGAACATTATTCAAGGGTTTGGGATTTTGGGCGTAGATTTTGAGAAGTAACAAAATGAATACCAAAACCACTAGGCTTAATCTTGAAGATGAGGTTAGGTCCAAGAGATTTTATGTTTGCTATGACAGCTTAAAAAAAGCTTGGAGAAAGGGTTGTAGGCCAATTCCAGGATTGGATGGCTGTTTCTTAAAAACTGTATGTAGGGGTCAATTATTATCTGTTGTGGGAAGGGATAGGAACAATCAAATGTTCCCTATAGCTATGGCTATTGTAGAAACTAAAAATGGTGACCGTTGGAGATGGTTTTTGGAGTTGTTGGAGTTCTTCCAATTATTTTAATTAACCTCTTATAATATAGTTTAATAATGGCACACCCAATTAAACAATAAATCAAATATCTTATTTAATTTAAATAAAATATAGTAATTTCTCATTAATTCACATAGTCACATAATTAAATTTCTCATTTATTAATTATGTCAAATTATTAATTAATTATTAAATTAATTAGAATAACATTATGCTTATTAAATAATTCGTTTAATCCAATAAGCTCAATTAAATACATACTTTGAATAATAGAGAATTTATATTTTCACAAGTAAATTTTGTAGTTCCATAAGTTCTTTCTCACATGAATAGTAAGTGTGGTCCACCTCATGTGAGAGATGACATTATAAAAATATCAAATTTACTTATGAAAATATCAATTCTCTAATAATAATGTTACTCTTTTCTTTATACTTTCATATCACATATATCTATATTCATCTTTGTTTAATTTTGACATAAATTTATGATCGTATAAAGTATGAAGTAAGACTATTTGTTAGAAACCTTTAAAGGAATTATATATATATATATGGGAAATGATCTATAGCATGTATTTGTTATGGATGAAAAATGGGCAAATAGCATCATAACCATACATTACATAAATTAAGGGCTAGGATTAAAAAAGAAATTACGCCATCCGCTAGTTCAACTAGCGGACACAAAAAAAAAATTGAGACCAAATTGCCCACTCCACATCCGCTAGTTGAACTTGCGGAACTATAATGCAATCCCAAATATTACCAAATATAATACGTTCCCAATCATTTGGCTAAATATTACCAGCAAGGCAATCCAACCACAAATGTTACCAAAATATTAGATCCAAATAAATATTAGATCCAATTAAGATTGCCTTGATAATACATTACCAAAAGGCAATCTTTTGAATTTTTCAAAGAAGATATATCTATCCGCGAAAACCATGAAAACCATGAATATATCTAGCGGAATAAGAGGCACCACTGCAAGTGTGACCACAGCTAATTGCCAAACAGCAATAAAACCCACCAGAAATCCAGAAGCAAATGTTGCCATATAATGTATGAAATTACCCAGCTGCACAAAAGAAAGACACGAAGAAAAGCAGGGCTATTTAGAAAGCCCGTAAAATAGGGCTATTTAGAAAGATCAGAAATGCAGCGAGCATTAACATACATACAGAGAGACAAAAATGAAGCTGATTTTGGGTTATATTTCCTTCTTTTACCCACCTTCTCACTAATGGCATCTTGGACCATGATTGCATCAGTGTTAATTCCAAAAACAACATCTGATGTTCGAACCTTCGTATCAAAGTATTGAATATCCTTATTCAAGGCTACTTCTAGGTACTCAATCCTCATTCTAGTCGTTTGTCTCTCTCCAGTCCACATCCAACATGATATCTCTGTAAAATCAAGTCTTTATTATATTAATAACAATTATATAGACGCCCATACAGCAACTCCAACTACAAGAAAGTAAGAAAGTAAAACACGCAGGAGAGGATAGAGGAGTCGTACGCTAGTTCAACTAGCGGATGTGGAGTGGGCAATTTTCAAAATTTTATTTTCTGTGTCCGCTAGTTGAACTAGCGGACGACGTAATTTCCTTTTTAATCCTAGCCCTTAATTTATGTAATGTATAGTTATGATGTTATTTGCCCATTTTTCATCCATAGCAAATACATGCTATGGGTCATTTCTATATATATATATATATATATATATATATATATATATATATATATATATATATATATATATATATATTTATATTTATATATATTATATATTTATATATATATATATATATATGAACTTATCTTGTGAAAATAATTTGCCAAGGCTAGTACTTGTACTATGTCCTTAAGATAATTATGCCCTCCGTATGGTGCTCAGAGTTGATAGCACTTGTCTCCCAAGATACAATGACTCCGTATATCTTAGCATCACTACAAAAGATATACACAACGAACCAAACTGAATGCTTTAACTCTCTCTCTATTAGAACTATGAAAAATGATGAAAACAGAATACTAAAATGACTATTAATGCTAATTGCTTGTGAAAATTGAGTTAATGAAAAGGCTGGCCCCTCCTGTATATTTATAGGAGGGTTGGTGACCCTTTAGATGGGTGTCTATCCCTTTGAAAGGGCATGGGATGCTACTGAAAATGCATATATTGCATTCATTGGTCAAAACAACGTAGTTTTGATCAAATGCAGTATAGGCGCATCTATTCGGACTTATAAAACGACGTAGTTTAAGCATTAACAGAATCAAAACTACGTAGTTTTAGTCTTAGAAGAAAAGGCGCCACAAAAATGATGTAGTTTTGGGCCGCCCGTTCAAACTTATACCCTTTCAGTAGATACCGCTTCTCAAAACGACACCGTTTTAATAAATAACGCTCTTCAAAACGATATAGTTTTGATAATTCTTAAAACGACAAAGTTTTGATAAAAGAATTAAATAAATAAATTTTAATTAAAAAATTTAAATAAATTTTGTCTAAAAAATTATATACAGGACCCAGGCCGGCCGGACGGCGGCGAGCGGGTTCGAACCTAGCCTTGGCCAGGTCCTCTCCCTTCCACAAAAGTGGGTTGCCCCTTGGGGCTCAAACCCAAGAGCAATTTCCTTGTATATAAACATATAAAATATTTAATTCCTAACTTATGTGAGACTTGGTTTTTCTCACATGTATTTATTATCTTTTATCATGATCTTTGGGAGTTAATATCTCATTCATTACTCTATAGATTTGAGCTTTCAAATACTTAATTTAATCTACTCATGGAGTAGAACACATTAATATATGGAATCATTAAAAATAATTAATGACACCCATATTAATTTAGGCTCAAATTCCAACACTATTTTGAAATAAAACTGTATACGAGTCGAGACGATCTCAATTTGAACTTGTCAAGTTTGAACTCGTTTAAAAGTTTAACAAATTGAGTGAAGTCAGAATTTTAAATTAGCTTGATATTTAGTGTGCGAAATTAATTTATTTAGTAAATGAGTCAAACTTGAGTCGAAATTAAGGGAGTTGAGTATAATCGAGTTTAAGTCTAATTTGTTTAATTTTTTATTATAAAATAAAATTAATTAAATGTCAATTAAGTTAGGCTTACTCGAGCCTGACTTAAACGAGTTAGACTTTAATCAAACACCATATTGTGTCAAGTTCAGTTGACAATTAAAATAGTAATTTGTTCGAATTTGACTTATTTAACGAGTTTAAGTCAAGTTTAGTCGAACATAATCAAATCAAACTTGTATGTTTGTATATTTTTAAATTTAATTTTAAATTTAAAAATATCTCATATGACTCTAAAAGTTTTCCAAAAGTTGTCAATAATTTCAAAGAAATAGTTCAACAAAAGATACGTAAAAAATTCACTAAGTTATACTCCCTCCGTCCTTAATTATTTGACGTTTTAGAGTTTTTTATTTGTCCCTAATTATTTAACGTTTATTCAAATTTAAGAGAATTAATGACAGTTTTTCTAAAATTACCCCTCATTACTCTCTATCTATTTTTTTGATACTTTACTCTTTCTCTCTCCTTATCCCAATAAAACTCTCCTTATTTCAATAAAATATTTAAGGGTATTATAGACAATTAAGTACTATATTTAATGTTTTTATTCATTATCTTAATTCTTGTGTCCACCCCTAAAACGTCAAATAATTAAGAATGAGAGAGTATTAAAATAAAATATGCACAAAAAAATTATATTGTCCTAAAAAGTACATTAGTGGGATCCATTAACGTCAATAATATAAATTTCCATTTGTATACATGTAAAGGATCTAATCAGAACTATAATTAGAATTTGATTTATATTCTCTCCTTTTTTATTTTTTTAATTTATGTAAAATATACGCTTGCACATCTTTTGGAAAACGGATTTCGAGACAAATTAAAATTCAAAAGTCTTTCTACAATAACCTTTAGTTTGATATTTGAAAAGATGTTATAAAAGATTAATAATATTAAGAACAAAGATGATGATTAAGGGAGGAGCATTTTCATTTCATATATGTTGTAATTGTATATGTCTCTAACCCATCCTCTTAACAATGCTACTATTTATGGTACAAGGATATCAATACTAAGAGGTTACAAAACTCAAAGGTCATGAGTTTCAAACCTTAAAGGATATGAGAGTTACAAAGCTTAAAGTTCATTACAATAATGAGGGGTAGGAATGTATCTAGACATGGGTAAGAATGTATCTAGACATCCACACACTATGTATAATTTTATAACACTCCCCTTGGATGTTTATTGTATAGTCATATACGATTGAAAGTCGCCTCATTAAAACCTTACCAAAAAAACCCAATGGGAAAAAAACCTTAGTTAAGGAAAAAGAGTGCGGTAGTATTAGCTCCCCCTCATGAATATATCCTTAAGTCATTCAAATTATCGATTCCAATATTGTGACGCAATCCTTCAAACGTTGCAGTTAGTAATGCTTTGGTGAACAAATCTGCTAGATTATCTTTTGAGCGAATTTATTGAACATCAATGTCACCACACTTATCAAGGTTATTTGTGAAAAAGAACTTTGGTGAGATGGGCTTTGTTCTATCTCATTTGATGTATCCCCTTTTTAATACAGAATGGATGGAGTTCTTTTGTAGCAATTTCTAAGAATATGCCTCGTTAAAAATCTTACCAAATAAAAACCCAGTGGAAAAAAATTTGGCGAAGGAAAAGAGTACAATATTCTTATATAACTTCTAGTGCCTTGGGATTACCTCATTAAAACCTTGCAAAGGAAAACCCAGTGGAAAAAAACCTTAGCGAAGGAAAAACAGTACAATCAGCACATATCCTTTTTACTCCCCTTCATAAGTACATAGAATTTTCATTGTTCATGGTAAAAATATCATTAAGTCGAAGTATGTCAATAGTGTGCACCATCTTCTTCAAAATCGTAGTTGGTAATGACTTAATGAATATATCAACCAAATTATCACATGATCAATATTGCCATTCTTCTGGGGCTCATGTGTATAAAATAATTTTGGTGCAATATGCTTGGTTCTATCACCATTTGGATTAAATAATCCAAATCAATAGTCTCAGAAAGATAACGTAAAATGTGTTTAATTTCATTATAATATCTTCGAGTTGGTGCATAACTATACATTGCTAGTAAGTTAATCGCAAATGTTATATCAAGTCTTGTCAAATTTGCAAGATACATCAAAGTACCAATTACATTAAGATATAGTACTTCAGGACCAAAACACCAATTTCACAAAGATATGGTACTTCAAGACCAAAAGTTTATTAACAATTTTCTTATGGTCAAAACGGATATTTCTTGATATCAAGTGACCAACCCATCATTGGAGCACTCAAAGGATTAACATTATCCATGTAAAGTTACTTCAAGACTTTTTCTGTGTATGTTGATTGATGAACAAGAATTCCATAGTTCATTTTGTAGGCCAAGACAAAAATTTGGCTTACCAATATCTTTCATCTTAAATTAGTTATTTTTGTCGACTCTTCTGGAGCAAGATCTTTCATCAATAAATACAATAATAATAACAAATCCAGATTATGATCTTTTGATAAAAATGCATGCACAAATTTGATTATTCTCAAATCCTTCTTTCAAAAGATATCCACTTAGGCGATTATACCACAATATGCATCTGGATTGCTTTAACCTATATACAGATCTGTGTAGCTTAATAGAATACATATTTCGAGATGTAGAATTATATGCTTCAGGCATTTTATATCCTTCAGGGATTTTCATGTAGATATAATTATATAATGATCCATATAGATATGATGTAACAACATCCATTAATTTCACTTTCTACCAAGGTAATTAAAAATCTGAATGTAATTGTGTCCATTACAGGAGCATATGTCTCTTCATAATTAATATCATGTCTCTGCGAAGAAACCTTGTGCTACAAGTTGCGCTTTGTACCATATAATTTTATTTTTCTTATTTCGTACAAATACCCATTTGTATTCAACATGCATTACACCTTTAGGTGTTCGGACTACAGGTCCAAAAATTTCACATTTACTTAGTGAATTTAATTATGCTTGAATCGCCTCTTTCTACATTGGCCAAATATTTCTACATTCATCAACGATTTGTGGTTCATATATATGATCATTACTTCTGGTAATATCCATAGAAAATTTTTATGAAAATATGTTATCGACAACAATTTTATTTCTATCCAATATATACGTCTCCTGTATATACATAATGTATCGAGATCTCATTATTTTCAGGTACCTGATCCTCTTCAGGGGATAACTCATCCTCTTAAGGGAATAACTCTTCAAGATTTTTATTTACAGGAGATTTTTGTTCATAAGTTTTGGATAGATTGATAAATTTTGTAGCCTATTTTATGGGTATAGCCTCTTTATAGGCTGCAACTTGTTTTCTTGTACTTTCTTCTTCTGGGAAATTTTATTTTATTTTTAACACCGATAGATCTTCCACGCTTCAGGTGTGGTTTTAATTCAATTTTCTGCTGTATTAACTGATTGTCCTACAGGGACTTCAATCTCTGCTAGAGTATTAGCAGCTAGAATGTGAGATATCACTATTTTCTTATTATCGGTGAATAATTCTGGTAATTGATTTGCAATTCATTGCAAATGAATTATCCTTTGAACTTCTAGTTCATATTGATTTGTATAAGAATCAAGATTAAATAACGTTGAAACATTTTAATTAATCTCCCGTCGTGCTTCAGGCAATGATCTCACATCGTGCTTCAGGCAACGACTTTTCTCCCCCTAATGGTGGGAAGACTATTAAAATAACAATCCTCAAAATATACCTTAAAAATATCACTCTGAATTCTTTCTTAGAAGATGAACACCAAATAACAATAATTAAATATGATAATTTGGTAATTAATTTACTTTGATATAATCAACAGATAAAGGAATCTTCTGGTTCTTTAAGGGATGTTCATGGGAGTTTTTAATAATTCAATGCATCATTATTGATCCTAGATGATTATGCCAAATCATAAAAATATTTGAATCCAAACACTTCTAGTGTATTGCACACTTCTGGTGTATTACACCATTTATTTCAACTATTCTCATTTTAGTATAATATAACCCAGAAGAGAAAATATATAATTTTTCTAATATGAGCTTCTGGCCCGATACTATTGAAGTAATATAAAGAAATTCTTCACTGCCTTCAATATTGGTTTCAATATGATAACCATTATAACGTATATCCTTAAAACTGAGCAAATTTCTACTTGTCTCAAAAGAATATAAAAAATCATCAATACAAAGTTTTGTGCCCTTTGAAAACATTATAATCGCTTCTTCCGAGACTTTAATTAAATTTGATGAATAATCACTCTTCAAGAGTCTTCAATTATGTTTGATGAATAATCGCTCTTCTAGAGCCTTTAATTAAGTTTGATGAGCTTCTGGCCCATACAACTTCATATATGCAAAATATAAATTTAACTTTATTACTTGAAACATAAATAAAACATATAATAAAATTACTTATTATAATGAAATAAAATAATTAATTGGTATGGACATTTCTATCAACATATCATCAAGGAAACCATAGATATCAAAATTAGTTATATCCACTCCATTTGAAAAGTCCAAATAATTCATGGGATCTTCCCATTTCCTTTTCTTTTATGGAGTCTTGGTACAAAACTATCAAATGTTTAGGAGTACAACGGGTACATTCTCTTTTATATATTGATTGTTCTTTTCAAGTCCACTACCACAACTATAACCATAATTTCCTCTATGATTATCAAATGAGGTTCCATTCACTTCAGGGAATGTAATAGAATCGGTCGAGCGAGATTGTTGGTTTTTCAGCAAAAACTCATTATTTTGTATAGCCACTAGAAGAAATGATATCACTTCTAGGAATATAATTTCCTTTATCGCTTCAGAGAATATATTATGAACTTACACTCACAATATTGCTACTACAGGAGCATATTCGAGGCATGAAATATAGTAAATATTTTTTTTTTCTAACATGTCTTTATCAATATTTTTTTTCATGGAGATGATAGCGAATAAAAATAATTAATTTTGCATGATCTTGCAGGGATGCATGATTGCTAACTTTAATTGTATCTCCAAGGTTCTTTGCCTTTATATGAATCTCAGCATCAAGATTCCATTACAAATAATTCTTGCTCGATATAAATCAAGAGCAACAAATTTAAATAAATAAGATTTAAATATTAAATAACTAAACATATTCCCCATCAAATTAAATAATCATATATGTTTAGAATTAATTATAATGAAACAATTTATAGAAATGCAAAGAAACACGAAATTAAATTTTTCCACTAAAATTAAATAACAAACCAACACTACTAAGTATATTTGTCATTGTAACTTCATACAAAATATATCAAAAATCATTAGAAATTTAGTTTATTATAATATAACAACGCTACGTTACTATCACCATTCAAAGACCGAAAATTTGCATGAGGTATATAAAATGTAAAGAATAAATGATAATAGTTCATGCCTCTTATCATAATGAATACCTTTTAAATGATGCACCTCGTTTACATAGAATTTGTGGTTTCTACAACCATTTGAAGTTACAAAAGTTTTCCTTTATTTCAGATTGTACATTGTTAAGCCTTGTAATAGAATATTATTCAATTAGAAAAATTTATGAAACCGTATTTATTATTCTAGAAAATTGTTTTTTTTTTTTAATTTTTTTTATAGTACTAAACAGTACCATAGAGGATGGTAATATTACATGAGTATATACTTGTGCTACAACAAATATTCATAGCCCAATATGCTTCCCTATATATTCTTGAGATAACATTTTTCAAATATACTTGTACATATGTATAGGCATATAATACAACACTATAATGTTAGGTTTGGTTAAATTCATGAACGCAATCAAATTGCAAAAATTAAACGGAAGCGTGTAAAAATCAGAGTTTAAAAAGTTTTACAAACCATATACCCGGATCACCCTTTATGCACAATTATTAATTAAACGAAAAAGATGAAGAACAAGAATCATACCCTTGAAGATTCGAGCTTCCTTAGGTACAAGTTCACCTCCAATCCTTTTTGCGTTCAACTTGAATCCACCGGGTTTGGTTCCTTCCTTTGATCAACGTTAGCCACCCATGTGTTTGGCCTCTAGAGGTGATCCACCAAGGAAGAAGAAAATTCAAGAAGAAGAGTGGTTGGCTAAACCCTAGTTTTCATCTATGTAGAAAGGTGTACTCTCCCAACAATTGGAATTATGTCAGATGTTGAAAAAAGTCAACAACCCATTCCACCCATAATAAGACTCCTCTTATTTATAGATGTGGGCAACCCACCTTAACAATTAAGAATTGGGTTTTATTTAATTAATTAAAATTCTTTTAATTAATTAAGCTCCCTAATCTTATTAGGATAATTAATTAAACTCCTTTAACTAATTTTCCTTCCTAATCCAATTAGGAATAAATGAGAGTACTTATATTAAATTAATTCCTAAACTCTTTTAGAAATTAAAATAATAATAATTGTAATAATATTAATAAGACTCCTCTTATTAATTTATATTTAATATTTCTAAACTATTAAATAATAAATATTAAGCTATTTAATTTATTCTATCACCATAGATTAAATTAAATATACATAACATTTTATTACGATTATGCCATTAACTTCTTAAATAATTATTCTTCCTTTTATGGTGTGACCCTTTAGGTTCTCCATATTTAACCCCACCTGTTGTGAATAAATCAATTAGAACAATTCTAATCTTATTTAAATAAATAAATTAAACAATTAATTTATTTAAATAATATTTATTCTACAATAGGATAAGCCTCCCCAACGATCAACGACTTTCCGTAGATAATATAGATTTCAACATTAATCATTAAAGAACCTTTGAGTAAATAGTTACCGTGACAATTCAATCCTTCCACCATACAATGTCCCAATTAAATATAAGACATGGAATTACTTTATCAAGTCTTATTTTATTTAATTATATGTATTTCGATCCTTAAATGCACAACTCAAATAATGCAAATTAGAAACTCCTTTCTAATTTCATTCCGCCTTAACCAAGGACTCTTCGGGTTGTCATTTATCGAATCACATAGGACATTTCTCTTCTTTTATTAGAAGTGGTAGATTCTTTATCGATCATACATTATCTCCATGTACAACTTATTATACCCAAGCATACCCTTTGATATACCCTAAGGGTCTTAAGGAATAAGTCAAAGTATAACTCATCATACACAAGATACTATGATGATCTCAAGTCCAATGATTACTTATACTATTATCACTACAGGAATTCCTATTGACAGGCAAATAAAACTCCATTTGGTATTCCTTAGCAAGCCAATGCTCAATGAACTTATTCTCTAATAAGCACCTACATACTTGCTTTTAGTGTCTCCACACAAATAATCATGAGATCAATCATCCTCATCCAATGAGCAAGAACGAACGTATGTACCAATCTATCCGGATTCACTAATCCCCAATTTAGTAATCCAATGATTGGGAACTATTTTAGTTTTAAGCTTTCTAAGAATTTAGATCTCATTAGAATGATCATCATCTTTATTCTAAAAGCATTGCTTAAAACTACTGGGTTTATCACATTTTATAAAAACAAGATCATGTAGATAATTAAAAGCCTTTAATAAATTAATACTTTTTATTAATAAATGAATAAGATTGTTACAAAGTATATTCTTTATCATCAAACATGATTGGCTTGTGTGCATACTACTTTCAATCTCCCACTTGCACTAAAAGCCAATCGTCATGGTATATCTCATACTCTTCTTCTCTAAGTGACGATTATCCTGCACGTTGGATAAGCTTTAGTTAATGGATATGTAATGTTGTTCATGAGAGTCTACTATCTCTATAGTGATTTCCCATCTTTCAATGATTCTAATAATCAAATGAAAGTGCCACAACACATGTTTAGATCCAAGATGAGACTTAGGAACTATTCCTAGTTCTCAGAATGAAATTTTAATCCAAACAATCAACTTGCGACTTCATTTATAGCTATATACTTTGTCTTTATCACTAAACCAAAGAACTCTTTTTTCGCTTTGGAACCTTTCCAATTCAACGCACTAATCGCTCAAGATAACGCTTTACCTTAAAGTGGATTTTTCGTCGTCTCGTCCGCCTAAAAACTTGAGTCTGTTAAGCCCTCTAGTTTTAATTATGACCCACTATGAATATGATCACATCCTTAGTGCCTATGTTAAGCACTTTAAGATGTTTTTCAACGACTCATAGTGAACTTCTCCATAATATGATCGATCAACATCGTGTCTCGTACATTTCATTGCATACACATGATTGTCACTCATGCGACCTCTCTTCGTGAGTCCGTGGGGACTATAAAGAGAGATACACTCCATAGCTCATCTCATGACGCCCCCAAAATAGGTATACATCACCTATTCCGAAAGTTGTCAATACATGGTACGTAAACAACTACAACTTTATTATTACAACAAGAAACTGTGAGTTTGAATACAAATATTATCTTCTAGACAATATCTATACTCAAATAAATCCTCATCACATTTATTGATACATTATTTTACAAAATGGTGAGGACTACTAAACAATCCTTTCTAAAACCTTCATTCCATACCCGACTGTACATCTCGCTATATTCTCGCCTCCCCGAGAAAATGGAACAAAAGGAAAAGGGTGAGCTCAACTAGCTCAAGAAAAGAATATTATGACTAAGATAATATACAACAAATTATCGTTAGTCTTCAACAGGAAAAATATAATAGAATACAATAGACAACAAATTTTAAATCAATATTCGCAGCTGAAATAATAATTCATTAGAAGAGTTAAGTAGAGAATGCAAACTACTATCTTCTATGTATGAATTTAAAAGTTCATCGCTCATCTTTTATCCTCAGTAACATCAATCAATATACATCTCGAATCAAATATTCATCTTTGCACTACAGCCAAAGATATTCATCACTGGTCATGTTCATTTAAACACTGCTCATCTTTTTGCACTACGGCCAAAGATATTCTTCAAAAATCATTCATCTTTTGCACTATAGGCCAAAGATATTCTTAAGAAATCATTCATCTTTGCACTACAGGGCCAAAGATATTCCATAATATCATCATTTAAGACCGAGGATGATGAAAATATTTTATTTTAAAGAAACGAATCCAAAGGAAACAAAATGACAAGGATTAAGGATTAAGGATTCGTACTTGGTTTTATCCACGTCCAAAAATACCTCAAAAATAATCATAGTGGTGTAAAATTCAAGAATGATCAAAACATGGATACAATCGTAGTTAGTATCCGAATAGATGTTTTGGACGAAAAAGAAGAAAATTTGTTTTTCTATGAATAGTACCGTATACGTGAATAGTGTCAGATATCGTGAATAAGGCAGATACGTGAATAGTAACTCCACACCAAAAGATAGAAATTCCACAAAAACATCTTCACGCTTCATGAATAGTACTGTGAATAGAACTCGTGAATAAGTAACTCATGAATAGTAACTCGTGAATAGTAAACTCGTGAATAGTAACTCAAACATGAAAAAGTTCCAAATTTGATAAAACTTCGATCAATATTTCAAAGATAATGATATTGAAGAAATAATATCATTACGAAAAAAAATAATATCCTTTACCTCGAAAGATCAAGATTTCTAGCTAGAATACCGTATATAGTCTCAAGGAACTTGCACTTGCCTAACAATACTCAAAGTATACTCAAAATACTCACAAGAATACGCCGATAATATAGAGAGAGAAACTTCAGCTTGTGATTTTCAATTCTAACCTAAGCACCCTATTTATAGAAAATGCTTAGAACACCAAAGCGTAAAATTTAATAAAATATATTATTATTAATAAATTTCCTACGCCTCTTTGGAAATCAGATCCCAACATTTCCCACATGCCAACCTTCTAGAAAGAAATGATAAAAAATGTTTTTCATAAAATAAATAATTAAAACTTACAAAAATTAATTATTTCAGAGCTTCAGAACTTCCATAATTCATAATAAATAGCCTTTTCATCAG
The DNA here is from genome assembly GCA_020205615.1 of Panax quinquefolius. NCBI lineage: Eukaryota > Viridiplantae > Streptophyta > Magnoliopsida > Apiales > Araliaceae > Panax > Panax quinquefolius. Next base: position 36,077,900 of record CM035158.1, on the reverse strand, counting down.
AAAATTCGAATCTCACGAGTTTTTATAGGAAATTCAATTCTCTATAACTTTGCAGAAGAAAGGTTTTCCAAATTCCAAATAGAAATTGACCGAAATCCACAAACGGTCGATTTTACAAGCTATAATCAAATTTTAGTCAATAAATGGGGTCCACCGACATGTTTAACATGTTTTAAACATTTATTGCAACAAAAATACTCTTCCTCCTCGTGATACTCATATATCCCACATTCGTTGTAAAATATCACCGCTTAATATATTATTAAAATAATATATTTAAATGAATTATTTTATCGTAAAAGATAAAATATTAATTTTCAACAATTGTCATTTTAAAAATTTTCTCCATCTATATCCACATAAAATCAATATTTTCCTCATCATATAAATTAATAATTAATTATTCACAAATAATATTACGTAATCACAATATCGACAACCAGCAGCGCCTCAGAGAAAGGGGCTTTCCAATAAGAATTTCTTCATCGCCAAGAATTAGGTGACCAAACCTCTCCTTAGATGTAACTTTCTAGACATTGCCAATAATGTTATCTAATAATATTATTCAGATAATATTAATTATTTCTTCGATAATGAAAATACTTGTAATGACAATTATTGAAACAATGTGAATATAAAATATCAACGCAAAGAATTATTAACTCAATAAAATAAAATATCGAATAAAATTATCAGTAACCATTATTGAGTAGTGCCTTCTTCACGTAAGAATCAATAATTGGTGCAATACCGTAGTGCTACTTTTCAACAACGCAGCATATTAGTGTGTTTTAACCACCGGGTATTCCAACAAGATAATCTGTAATAACTACGCCAAGCTATTTAAAAACAACTTATATTTGTCGCTTTCTTCATCCAATCGCTTTACATGGGGCTCACACATGGTCAACTACCGTCGCATTTAATATTCCCAAACAAGATTTAATATTCCACGACCAAACGAATATTCCCGATTTATAATGAATATTTTATAACCACTTGCTTATTTTGAAATATTTGCATATTTAACCCTTAACTATCCACATTAATCAAATCAACCCTTACTATTTCAAAATAATAAATAAAGGAAATTCCTTTTATTTAAAAATTTGAGGGTCTTACAACCTCCCTCCTTATGAAATTTCGTCCTCGAAATTGACGTACGCACTTCGTGTTTCAAAAAGGTGAGGATACCTCGCTTTCATTTCCGCTTCCAATTCCCAAAGTCATTTCCTCTATAAGATGATTCCTCCACAAAACTTTAACTTGTGGTATGACCTTTCATGCAGTAGGACATGCTCCTTCCTATCCAAGATCTTGACAAGTACCTCCTCATACGTTAAGTCTTCGGCTATCTCGTCCGGTTCTAACTCAATAACGTGGTTCGGGTCTTTCACATATTTACGAAGTACAGATATGTGAAACACATTATGAACACGAGACATACTCGGAGGTAACGCAAGTCTATAGGCTACATTTCCTACTCGATCAAGAATTTGAAATGGACCAATAAATCGTGGATTGAGCTTTCCTCTCTTCCCAAATCTTGTAACTCCCTTCCATGGAGCAACTCGCAACAATACATGATCCCCTACATTAAATTCCACGTCCTTTCGATGAAGATCCGCATAACCCTTTTGTCGATCTTGTGCCGTTTGTATACGTTGTCGAATCATTTGGATCTTTTCTTTACGTGATCATACAATACTTAACTTCCGGGTCCCAACAATGTCGCTTCACCCACCTCATGTTAGGTTTGTAATATTCATGTGCGCAATCAAATTGCAAAATTATGCGGAAGCGTGTAAAAATTAGAGTTTAAAAATTTACAAACCATATACCCGGATCACCCTTTATGCACAATTATTAATTAAACGAAAAGATAAAGAATAAATCATACCCTTGAAGATCGAGCTTCCTCAGGTACAAGTTCTCCTCCAAATCCTTTCGCGTTCAATCTTGAATCCACTGGGTTTGGTTCCTTCCTTTGATCAACGTTAGCCACCCAAATGTTTGGCCTCTAGAGGTGATCCACCAAGGAAGAAGAAAATTCAAGAAGAAGAGTGGTTGGCTAAACCCTAGTTTTCTATCTCTATAGAAAGGGTGTACTCTCCCAACAATTGGAATTATGTCGTATGTTGAAAAAGTCAACAACCCATTCCACCCATAATAAGACTCCTCTTATTTATAGATGTGGGCAACCCACCTTAACAATTAAGGAATTGGGTTTTATTTAATTAATTAAAATTCTTTTAATTAATTAAGCTCCCTAATCTTATTAGGGATAATTAATTAAATTCCTTTAACTAATTTTCCCTCCTAATCCTATTAGGAATAAATGAGAGTACTTATATTAAATTAATTCCTAAACTCTTTTAGAAATTAAAATAATAATAATTGTAATAATATTAATAAGACTCCTCTTATTAATTTATATTTAATATTTCTAAAATATTAAATAATAATATTAAGCTATTTAATTTATTCTATCACCATAGATTAAATTAAATATACTTAACATATTATTACGATTATGCCATTAACTTCTTAAATAATTATTCTTCCTTTTATGGTGTGACCCTTTAGGTTCTCCATATTAAACCTATTGTGAATAAATCAATTAGAATAATTCTAATCTTATTTAAATAAATAAATTAAATAATTAATTTATTTAAATAAATAATATTTATTCTACAATAGGGATAAGCCTCCTAATGATCAACGACTTTCCGTATAATATAGATTTCAACATTAATCATTAAAGAACCTTTGAGTAAATAGTTACCGTGATAATTCAATCCTTCCACCATACAATGTCCCAATTAAATATAAGACATGGAATTATCATCAAGTCTTATTTTATTTAATTATATGTATTTTCGATCCTTAAATGCACAACTCCAAATAATGCAAATTAGAAACTCCTTTCTAATTTCATTCTCGCCGCTGCCAAGGACTACCTGGGTTGTCATTTATCGAATCACATAGACATTTCTCTTCTTTTATTAGAAGTGGTAGATTCTTTATCGATCATACATTATCTCCATGTACAACTTATTATACCCAAGCATACCTTTGATATACCCTAAGGGTCTTAAGGAATAAGTCAAAGTATAACTCATCATACACAAGATACTATGATGATCTCAAGTCCAAGGATTACTTGTACTACTATCACTACAGAAATTCCTATCGACAGCAAATAAAACTCCATTAGGTATTCCTTAGCGAGCCAATGCTCAAAGAACTTATTCTCTAATAAGCACCTACATACTTGCTTTAGTGTCTCCACACAAATGATCATGAGATCAATCATCCTCATCCAATGAGTAAGTTAACGATGTACCAATCTATCCGGATTCACTAATCCCCAATTTAGTAATCCAATGATTGGGAACTATTTTAGTTTTAAGCTTTCTAAGAATTTAGATCTCATTAGAATGATCATCATCATTATTCTAAAAGCATTGCTTAAAACTATGGGTTTATCACATATTATAAAACAAAGATCATGTAGATAATTAAAAGCCTTTAATAAATTAATACTTTTTATTAATAAATGAATAAGATTGTTACAAAGTATATGCTTTATCATCAAACATGATTGGCTTGTGTGCATACTACTTTCAATCTCCCACTTGCACTAAAGCCAATCGTCATGGTATCTTATACTCTTCTTCTCTAAGTGACGATTATCCTCATTGTTGGATAAGCTTTAGTTAATGGATATGTAATGTTTTTTTGAGAGTCCACTATCTCTATAGTGATTTCCCATCTTTCAATGATTCTAATAATCAAATGAAAGTGCCACAACACATGTTTAGATCCAAGATGAGACTTAGAACTATTCCTAGTTCTCAGAATGAACTTTTAATCCAAACAATCAACTTGCAGCTTTCATTTATAGCTATATACTTTGTCTTTATCACTAAACCAAAGAACTCTTTGTTTGTTTGGAACCTTTCCAATTCACTGCACCACCGCTCAAGGTAACACTTTACCTTAAAGTGGATTTTCTCGTCTTCGTCTCCGTCTCGAAAAACTTGAGTCTCATAAAGCCCTCTAGTTTTAATTCGCACCCACCATGTTTGCTCACATCTTTAGTGCCGGATAAGAACTTTAAGATGTTTTTCACTGTCTTACAGTGATCTTCTCCAGAATATGACCGATCGACATCAGGTCTCATATATTTCATTGCATACATGATTGTCACTCATGCGATCTCTCTTTATTTGGAGTCTATGGGGACTATTAAGAGAGATACACTCCATAGCTCATCAACATGAGACATCTCTTGAGTTTGCCATGCTAAATGACTTTAGCATCAAATGAATATACGCTCTTTGGGTTAAGTCGAGCATCCTCTTAAATCTATCTATATAGATTTTATCCCCAATTAAGATACTCTTCCAAATCATTCATGGAGGAATGTTTAGACAACTTTATCTTTATTGTAGCATTGGTATGTCATTCCTTATCCGTAGTATATCAACATATAATATTAGGAATGTCACACCCCATCCCCTTTTGTACACATCAACATTCTTATTTTGATAAAATCAAACTCTTTTGATTGCCTCATCAAAACGAATGTTCCATATTTGAGAAACTTGTTTCAATCCATTTCTCTGAGTGTCTACAACACTTACCTCATCGTATGTAACTGGATCATCATCTTCTATGATGTGTACCTCATCATCATCATCTATGATATATCCATACCTCCTAGGTATCTTTGGTACTATTCCGCATTTATTTATTCGGTTGTGGTACAATAGGTCTATCTACAGGTTCCTCTTATTTGACTTATAGTGTTTTGTGGATCATGAACTTTTCAAGATCTATAATCCTCCCACTAGCCCCTTCAATAATAAACACCTTTATCTTAGAAGGCAGCGTGTTTCGTAACAAACACCTTTTGCTAAGTAGAATTATAGAACATATACCCTAAACTTACTTTAGGATGTCCCACAAATCAGACACTTGTCAAATCTCTTGTCCCAAGCTTATCTTTTGAAACCTTTTCACATAAGTTGGATAACCCTTATCTTAACATACTTAAGATTAGAATCCTCCCCGTCCATAACTTTTATGGAGTCTTGGGGGGATTTTTTGAGGTTACCATTTTCGTGGATATGCAGACCATTTCTAGGACATTATCCCGTAAGGATACTTTGGAATGTCGGTAAAATCATTATGGATCGCACTATGTCCATATAGGTACGATTTTTCCTTTCGATACATCAATCAATTATTACGTATCGATGTGTCCATTATGAGAAAACCATTTGAGATGAACTAGAAACTTATTGCACAAGTATTTATTCCTTGATCTAATCAAAGAATCTTAATACTTTGTCAATTTGTTTCATTTCAATTCTTTGAACCTTTCAAATAATTCACACTTGTATTTCAAAGAAATACACACATTCAACTCTTTGAATGATCATCTCCTTTTCTTATACTAATTTATTCAATATGCAAAATAATTTTTCACGTAAGTCAAGTATACAAAATCCATTAAGTAATATTCCAGTTCTATACAAAACATTATTATTATAAATAGAACAACAATTGTTCTTAATTATAATACCAAAGTTTTCATTGTCCAACAATAAAATGGAAATAATATTTTTTAACAAGAACTGGAATACAATAACAACTTATTGACTTAATAGATTTGCTCGTAGGCACTGTTAAACTATAAGTTTCTATAGCTAATGCAGAACCTTTGCTTCATTTTCCACACATAGGATTACTTATCTTTGTTTAACTTTCTACTTCGCTTGGTCCCTTCATAAATCTATATTTATGATAACCAAAGTCGGTATCCAATACCCAAGTAGAACCTCGACTTAAAGAAAAATTATTTTAATCATGAACAAAAACTCTCTATTATGAACCAAAACTTCACTAAGCTTCTTTGGTTAGCCTCTCGCAAGATGCTTCTCATGCTTTCTTTCCAAGGTCCAGGCTTATTGCGGTGGAAGCAAACTCATTTGCTATCCAGATCGCTTTTGTTCTTATTATCCTTTGTTTATGCCTTTCTATATACCTTCTTTGAATCGTTCTTCTTTCGTAAGATCCTTTGGCCCCTACCAAGAAGACTTGATCTTTCTTGGTTGGAAAGTGACTCTCAACATTTTTCAATATGTTAAGCAAATCAATGAGGTGATATCTAGCTTGTTCATATGAAAAATTCACAACAATTGTGAAAGGAGTCCGGGAGTGAGTGCAAGATCAAATCTTGGCTCAACTCTCCATCCATGACAAAACTCGTTGTCCTAATTGATCAATCAAATTGATTATGTTAAGAACCTTTTTGTCTGTACTATAGTGCCATTGGCCATTCTAGATCGGAAGAGCTCCTTAGATATCTAATATCTATCAGTCTTACTTTCCTCGCCATCAACTACTTGATTTGCAGGAATATAGTAAGAGCATCCATAGTTTCATCCGATGTGAAGCTCGTTACTTTCATAGATGCCAGCATGATGCATTGAGCCAACTCAGCATCATCTTGCCACTTTCTAAAAGTAGCAATCTCTTCCTCGGAGGCATTGTCTCGCACTATTGCATTGCGAGGATAGGCGTATTAAGGACATAAGATAGCTTTTCAGCTATGAGAACTATTCTCAAATTCCTTAACCAATCCGTTTAATTCTGTCTGGTTAATTTAGCATCTAATATGCTTCGCAGTGATAGTAATTTTAGACATTGTAAAATTCTGTAAATGAATTTGTAATTAACAACATTTTAACATACATTCTTTTATTAATTACCAAAATAAATTAGGTCTTGTTTTAAATTGGTATCTCCCACTATTTTCTTCAAACTATATTACCCTCAATATATATAGTTCGGCAAAATCTAATTAAAGATCTGCTAGTGAGAATAAGGATCCCATTTCAAATGTATATAGCCTTGTGGTGACACAACAAACTATATATAAATAAATAGGTAGACAACTTTTGTCAATTACATCAACTATGCAACTCCTTTTCTTTTGCCTCTTAGATTATTTTGATCAAGTGGTGGCACATCCGAATCAAAATTATCTAAGTTAAGTCCAACCTAGCACTCCATATATTCAAAAAAGAAAAATATCATCCTTGTGGTGACACAACAAAACAATATTGTTCAATTTTCTTTATAAGCATCAAATGTGATAAATTAACATCTTAAATACTTAATACTTGCCTTGTGGTGACACAACAAACTCATATTAAATATTTTATACTCTATTAATTTTATCATGCTAGAAGGCTTACGCTCGATATTCCAAATATCTTTGAACGCTTAGGACTTAATATAAAAATTGAGGGGTTTGTTATTAATTTGTCTCATCTTGTTTAGCGCATTTATTACATATATATATAAAATACGCGTCATATTAATGAACATGAAAGCATGTTTTAGCATGTTTGCATAATATATATATATATATATAGTATAGCATGCACATATAGAATACTATATTCTACCCGGATTGATTATGGACTTTTATTCTAGTTTGGTTCACTAGAGCCACCAAGTGAACCAAAAGGTCAAACCCTTGGGTGCAAGAAATAATATTTAAATATAACTATTACATTTAAACCCGCTCTTCTATTACAAACGGGTCTTCAAGCGCTTCTTGTCCCTTGATCTCTAATTCTTCAAAATTTAATTCTAACTATTCCTATTACATAACTATTTTAAAATAAATAGAAACCTTGATCGTGAATCGAAGGGAAGTACATAGGAGGAGATAGAATTTACATTCGTAAAAATTAGAGAAGACGAGGTACGCTGTGAACCCCATTTAATAAAACCCATACATTCATGCATCCAACTAAAATAAAATCCAATCACATTGGTCAATAGTCCATAATCAATCCCATTTATTATCATACACATCATCATACGCATCAATAAATAACATTCATCTTATGAATAATAAACATTTAATATATATATTGATATCATTTAATGGGCAAATTTAGTTAGTATAAAATCTATTTTTGAATAAAATAAACTCCTTTATTTAAATCCAAATTTAAATCAAAATAAAACTATTTTATTTTAATTTATCCTATTTTGAATAAAATAAACTATTTTATTTTAATCAAAATCTTTAATCAAAATAAACTCCTTTATTTTAATTAATTATGGAATCCAATTCCATATATATAAAAAAATCTTTAATTAAAATAAACTATTTTATTTTAATTAATTATGGAATCCAATTCCATATAAAAAAAAATTTTAATTAAAATAAACTCTTTTATTTTAATTAATTATGGAATCCAATTCCATGGAAAAAAAAATCTTTTATTAAAGGAAACACGATATTCTTTCCTATTCACAAATAAACTCCTTTATTTTGAATAATATGAAATCTATTTCATATCTAAATAAACTCCTTTATTTAAGGAAAGATGGATTTACTTCCTATTCACAAATAAACTCCTTTATTTTAGGAAAAATAAAATCCAATTTCAACTCCAATTAGTTATTATGGAATCCAATTCCAACTCTAATTAGTTAGCATGAAATTTAATTTTAAAATTAAAATAAACTTTTATATTTTAATATTAAAATAAACCTTTTATTTAAAAATTAAAATTAACATTTTATTTTAATTATAAAATAATTAAAATATTATATATATATATATATATATATATTACCGTAAATATTATATATATATATATATATTATAATAATATAGTTACCATAGTTAAAAGCTCTAGAATCATTGTACTTTTGTATTATATATATGACCTATAGTTATAGTTAAAAAAACTTCTTGTTCACTTTTTGATTCTATGACCTCATTGTTGACTTTGGACTAAAATTGTTGTTCCTTTGAGCGATCTGCTATGTCCATCCACAGTCGTATGCTTAATCCTTGTACTTATCGTTGATAAGCAAAAAAAAAAAAAAAAGCAACCAGATTTTCGGTTTTCAAAAAAAATTGCAACGTTTTTTTTTTTTTTTAAATAAATTTTATAAAATAAAATTATGCCCAATTAAATTGTTCTAAACACATATCAATATACATATCAAAATAAAACAATTAATAATTCGCATAAAGGTTTGGCTTTGATACCACTGTTAGGTTTGTAATATTCATGTGCGCAATCAAATTGCAAAATTATGCGGAAGCGTGTAAAAATTAGAGTTTAAAAATTTACAAACCATATACCCGGATCACCCTTTATGCACAATTATTAATTAAACGAAAAGATAAAGAATAAATCATACCCTTGAAGATCGAGCTTCCTCAGGTACAAGTTCACCTCCAAATCCTTTCGCGTTCAATCTTGAATCCACTGGGTTTGGTTCCTTCCTTTGATCAACGTTAGCCACCCAAATGTTTGGCCTCTAGAGGTGATCCACCAAGGAAGAAGAAAATTCAAGAAGAAGAGTGGTTGGCTAAACCCTAGTTTTCTATCTCTCTATAGAAAGGGTGTACTCTCCCAACAATTGGAATTATGTCGTATGTTGAAAAAAGTCAACAACCCATTCCACCCATAATAAGACTCTCTTATTTATAGATGTGGGCAACCCACCTTAACAATTAAGGAATTGGGTTTTATTTAATTAATTAAAATTCTTTTAATTAATTAAGCTCCCTAATCTTATTAGGGATAATTAATTAAACTCCTTTAACTAATTTTCCTCCTAATCCTATTAGGAATAAATGAGAGTACTTATATTAAATTAATTCCTAAACTCTTTTAGAAATTAAAATAATAATAATTGTAATAATATTAATAAGACTCCTCTTATTAATTTATATTTAATATTTCTAAAATATTAAATAATAATATTAAGCTATTTAATTTATTCTATCACCATAGATTAAATTAAATATACTTAACATATTATTACGATTATGCCATTAACTTCTTAAATAATTATTCTTCCTTTTATGGTGTGACCCTTTAGGTTCTCCATATTAAACCTAATGAATAAATCAATTAGAACAATTCTAATCTTATTTAAATAAATAAATTAAATAATTAATTTATTTAAATAAATAATATTTATTCTACAATAGGGATAAGCCTCCCCAAGCGATCAACGACTTTCCGGATAATATAGATTTCAACATTAATCATTAAAGAACCTTTGAGTAAATAGTTACCGTGACAATTCAATCCTTCCACCATACAATGTCCCAATTAAATATAAGACATGGAATTACTCACAAGTCTTATTTTATTTAATTATATGTATTTTCGATCCTTAAATGCACAACTCCAAATAATGCAAATTAGAAACTCCTTTCTAATTTCATTCGCCGCCTTGCCAAGGACTACCGGGGTTGTCATTTATCGAATCACATAGGACATTTCTCTTCTTTTATTAGAAGTGGTAGATTCTTTATCGATCATACATTATCTCCATGTACAACTTATTATACCCAAGCATACCCTTTGATATACCCTAAGGGTCTTAAGGAATAAGTCAAAGTATAACTCATCATACACAAGATACTATGATGATCTCAAGTCCAAGGATTACTTGTACTACTATCACTACAGAATTCCTATTGACAGCAAATAAAACTCCATTAGGTATTCCTTAGCGAGCCCACGCTCAAAGGAACTTATTCTCTAATAAGCACCTACATACTTGCTTTAGTGTCTCCACACAAATGATCATGAGATCAATCATCCTCATCCAATGAGTAAGCAACGTGTGTACCAATCTATCCGGATTCACTAATCCCCAATTTAGTAATCCAATGATTGGGAACTATTTTAGTTTTAGCTTTCTAAGAATTTAGATCTCATTAGAATGATCATCATCATTATTCTAAAAGCATTGCTTAAAACTATGGGTTTATCACATATTATAAAACAAAGATCATCATGTAGATAATTAAAAGCCTTTAATAAATTAATACTTTTATTAATAAATGAATAAGATTGTTACAAAGTATATGCTTTATCATCAAACATGATTGGCTTTGTGTGCATACTACTTTCACCTCATCCCAACATATTGGAGAACGACATTTTCGTCCATATAATGCTTCGAATGGAGCCACACCTATACTTGCCTGATAACTGTTGTTGTAGGAGAATTCCACCAATGGTAAATACTTATCCCAACTACCCTTGAAGTCTAGGACACGAGTCTTAATAGATCTTCAAGAGTTTGAATAGTCCTCTCGATTGTCCGTCTGCTTTGGGGATGGTATGCCGAACTAAATCAGAAATCCGTGCCCTATAGCTTTTTGCAAGCTAACCCAAAATCTTGAAGTGAATCTTGGGTCACGATCCAAACTATGGATACAGGCATGCCATGCAACCTCACAATCTCATTCACGTACATACTAGCAAGACGCTCAAGGAATAAGTCTCCGTGATCGGCAAGAAATGAGCGGACTTGGTTAATCTATCAACAATAACCCAAATAGCATTGATGCCTTGAGAAACCGTAGGAAGACCCGTAATTGAAATCCATGGTAATGTGTTCCCACTTCCATTCCGGAATCTCAAGTGGTTGCAACGGACCCTTAGGTACTAGATGTTCTTCCTTTACACGTTGGCAAGTTAAACACATCGAGATAAACTTTGCAATCTCTCTCTTCATATTGTTCCACCAAAATGTATGTCAAGATCACGATACATTTTAGTACTTCCGAGATGGATTGCAAATGGCGTATTGTGTGCCTCCATCATAATCTTGTACTTCAAATCGTAGTCGTTAGGAACACAAAGTCTAGAGTGGACTCAAGTATTCCTTCTTCATCAATTCTCGCTCCTGAATAGCTACTTCTTGTACTTTCTTCTTCATACGCATCACGCCCGGTTCGGTGGCTTGAGCAACCTTAACTTTTTCTATTAAAGTTGGCTCTATCATGCATATACTTGACATCATCGCACTTTCGCTCCTCGCATATGATCTTCTACTCAATGCGCGGCCACCACGCTCGCTTTTTACCGTGATGGTATTGAATAGTGTGGTCGTAGTCTTCAATAGCTCGAGCCAACGTCACGCATTGCATGTTGAGTTCTTTTTGAGTGAAGAAATATTTAAGGCTTTTATGGTCCGAATATATCTCCACTTTCTCCCCATATAGATAGTGCCTCCATATTTTTAGCAGACGAAACGATCACCGCTAACTCTAGATCATGAGTAAGATAATTCCTCTCATACTCTTTAAGTTGTCATGAGGCATAGGCTATGACTTTCCCACGTTGCATGAGAACACATCCTAACCCTTTGCCCGAAGCATCATCAGAGATAACAAATCCATCCGAACCAGATGGTATTGTTAGAACAGTCTGCAAAATAAGTCTCCTCTTAAGCTCTTGGAAACTTTTCTCGCATTCTTCGCTCCAAACGAATTTTGTATCCTTCCGAAGTTAGCCGAGTTAATGGAGTAGCGATTCGAGAAAACACTTCCACGAATCTCCGATAATAACCAAATTAAGCCCAAAAAGCTACGTGCTTTCAAATACCGACTTTCGGTTGCTCCCCGACTTTGTATTGCTTCAATCTTCACCGGATCAACAGATACTCCATGTTTCGACACCACGTGCCCAAGGAATGCTACTTCCTCAAGCCGTAACTCGCATTTCTTCAATTTGGCATATAGTTGGTTTTCACGAAGCCTTTGAGTACCAAATTTCAAATGGTGCTCTTGATCTTCACGGCTTTTTGTAATATATGAGGATGTCATCAATAAAGACAACAACGAATTGATCCAAATATTCCTTGAATACTCGGTTCATCATATCCATGAAAGTCATAGGAGCATTAGTTAGTCCGAAAGACATGACTAAGAATTCATAATGCCCATACCGAAGTTCTCAAGGCGCTCTTTGAATATCCTCGCCTAATCTTCACCGATGATATCCGTAATCGAAGATCGATTTTTGAAAAGAATTGTGCCTTTGCAAATCGGTCAAACAAGTCATCAATACGAGGTAGAGGATACCTATTCTTGATGGTGACATGGTTCAATTCCCGATAGTCAATACAAAGTCGCATACTCCCGCTCTTTCTTCTTTACAAATAAAACAGAGCACCCCAAGGAGATGTACTAGGACGAGATGAAACCGATGTCCAACAATTCCTCGTAGTTGGACCTTTAACTCCCGAAGTTCAATAGGAGCCATTCGATATGGGGTTTTAGAAATGGGCTTTGTACCAGTTTCAAGATCAATAAAGAATTCAACTTCACGCTACGGGGTAGACCGAAGTTCTTCGAAAATACGTCAGAAAAGTCAATAACAACAGAATATTATTCAAATTTGACGTGTCTTTATTCAAATCCATAACATGGGCTAAGAAAGCTTGACATCCGCTTTTTAATAAACGAATAGCTTTATGATTAGATATGACGATGATGATCGATTTTAATGGTTTAGTTGCTTGAATTGCATACAACAGGTTGGTTAGGAATATGAAAACTAACAACCTTACGAAAACAATCAATTTTGGCATGATGAGTAGTTAACCAATCAATCCCTAAAATCACATCAAAAGCAAGTATCTTTAAAGAGATAAGGTCAATGGTAAGGTAATGGTGCCAACTTGAATCAAACAAGATTTATAAACAATGGATGTGATGAAAGTTTCTCCTAACGGAGTTTCCACAGATAGGTCAAAGTCTAATTTTTCCTGAGTCAAGTTTAAACGTTGAGCACATGCAGAGAGATAAATGAATGGGTAGCACCGTATCAAGTAAGGTATAAACTTCGCAAGAATTTATAAATAGCTTACCCATGATCACCTCGTTTGGGTTCTCACATTATGACCACCACAACAAACGCTTCTTCCCTAATTGTTGACTTTGACTTTTCTCGACATGACTTTTTGAGTCACCGTCCCCATTGAACTAGGTTTCGCTCTTCGTATAATCTCGAGCGATGTGTCCTTCCTTTCCACAATTATAGCATACCTTGAATCTGTTGTGGGGCGCTTTGACCGATATGTCCCTCTTTTCGATTTGTAGCATATATGACCGGTGGTCGTTTCTCCTCCCTTAGAACCGCTTCTTTAGACGCTTTCATCTTCATATGGTCGTTGTTAAATCTCCTCTTTTAAAATCTCCTCCCGACTCGCTTCTTCTATTTTCATGGCCATGATTACCACCAGAGTGGTTACCATTTCGTCCGTCTCTTTTTTTTCTCCGCAGTTATCATTATTCTGTTGATCGCTATCTCTCGATACGATCCTCGGTTGTGGTCCTCAATTGACCGTACTCGTTATCTCGCTCTAATAATTGAGCCTGCTTACAACATCTGAATAAAGAGAAAATTTATGAGAAATGAGATATCGACGTATGTCGGTTTCAAACCTCTAAGAAACATCCGCATCATACGCTCCTCATTCTCCACCAAATGAGGTGCAAACTCGATAACTCGCAAACTTTGCCTCGTCATCGAGACACCTTCATGTTGTTTTGCTCCAATCATGAACTCCACTTCCTTCATACGATTTAACACTTTCGTGAAAGTATTTGTCATTAAATAGCTTCAAACGCCTCCCAAGACATGCCGAAAAGCGGCCGGATGGGTACGCTTCACGATCTCACCACCAAGAGTCCGCCCGCCACGGAACATAAAGGTGGCGAATGGAACCTTCTGTTCTCCGTGCATCCCAAGACATCGAATATCTTGGTAATTTGTTTGACCCATGTTTCCGCCATGATCGGATCTCGCTTTCCCTTAAATTCTCGTGGTCCCAACTCTTTGAATCGCTTGGGCGTGACAACCCGTGAATTGCTATCATTTCGTCTCAGATTTTGAACACGAGTTTCCTCGTCTCTCGATTTTGCATGAACTGCAAAAACTTCTAAACATCCCCTCGCTCATCATCTCGCTTCAATGGTGTTGTTCACAGAGGAACATTGCCACCTCTATTGCACGCTCTCTCCTCGTTGGTGAGTACAGCATATCTCCACTGGTCTCATTTCCATTGTTAATATTCTCAAATCGACATTCTCAAATACTGCCATAAAACAAGGGTTAATTAAAGAAATCAATATATCACATAATATCCCTATATATCTTGACCAACTAACAAATAAGCTTAGTAGGACACACTAGCGAAGGATTTACTCGCCTCCCTCCTAGTTCTATTCCCGATCTCCGCCAGAGATCATATCCCTAAGCTCGATACCAACCGTGACGCCCCAAAATAGGTATACATCACCTATTCGAGTTGTCAATACATGGTATGTAAAACAACTACAACTTTATTATTACAACAAGAAACTGTGAGTTTGAATACAAATATTATCTTCTGATAATATCTATACTCAAATAAATCCTCATCACATTTATTGATACATTATTTTACAAAAATGGTGAGGACTACTAAACAATCCTTTCTAAAACCTTCATTCCATACCCCGACTAATTACTCGCTTATATTCTCGCCTCCCGAGAAAAAATGGAACAAAAGGAAAAGGGTGAGCTCAACTAGCTCAAGAAAGAATATTATGACTAAGATAATATACAACAAATTATCGTTAGTCTTCAACAGGAAAAATATAATAGAATACAATAGACAACAAATTTTAAATCAATATTCGCAATGAAATAATAATTCATTAGAAGAGTTAAGTAGAGAATGCAAACTACTATCTTCTATGTATGAATTTAAAAGTTCATCGCTCATCTTTTATCCCCTGTAACATCAATCAATATACATCCGAATCAAATATTCATCTTTTGCACTACAGAGCCAAAGATATTCATCACCGTCATGTTCATTTAAACACTGCTCATCTTTGCACTACGGGCCAAAGATATTCTTCAAAATCATTCATCTTTGCACTATAGGCCAAAGATATTCTTAAGAAATCATTCATCTTTACACTACTGTGCCAAAGATATTCCATAATATCATCATTTAAGACCGAGGATGATGAAAATATTTTATTTTAAAGAAACAAATCCAAAGGAAACAAAATGACAAGGATTAAGGATTAAGGATTCGTACTTGGTTTTATCCACGTCCAAAAATACCTCAAAAATAATCATAGTGGTGTAAAATTCAAGAATGATCAAAACATGGATACAATCAGAGTTAGTATCCGTAATAGATGTTTTGGACGAAAAGAAGAAAATTTGTTTTTCTATGAATAATACCAGATACGTGAATAGTGTTGATATCGTGAATAGTCCGTATATCGTGAATAAGAACTCAGACACCAAAAGATAGAAATTCCACAAACACATCTTCACGCTTCATGAATAGTACTTTCGTGAATAGTAACTCATGAATAGTAACTCATGAATAGTAACTCGTGAATAGTAACTCAATGAATAGTCCCGACATGAAAAAGTTCCAAATTTGATAAAACTTCAGATCAATATTTCAAAGATAATGATATTGAAGAAATAATATCATTACGAAAAAAATAATATCCCTTACCTCGAAAGATCAGTACTTCTAGCTAGAATACCGGGTATAGTGCTGAAGGGAACTTGCACCGTCTAGCAATACTCAAAGTATACTCAAAATACTCACAAGAATACGCTCGATAATATAGAGAGAAAACTTCGATTTACGGTGTGATTTTCAATTCTAACCTAAGCACCCTATTTATAGGAAAATGCTTAGAACACCAAAGCAGAAAATTTAATAAAATATATTATTATTAATAAATTTCCTACGCCTCTTTGGAAATCAGATCCCAACATTTCCCACATGCCAACCTTCTAGAAAGAAATGATAAAAAACGTTTTTCATAAAATAAATAATTAAAACTTACAAAAATCAATTATTTCGGAGCTTCAGAACTTCAATAATTCATAATAAATAACCCTTTCATCAGAAAATTCAAATCTCGCGATTTTTTATAGGAAATTCAATTCTCTACAACTTTGCAGAAGAAAGTCTTTCCAAATTCCAAATAGAAATTGACCGAAATCCACAAACGGTCGATTTTACAAGCTATAATCAAATTTTAGTCAATAAATGGGGTCCACCGACAGGTTTAACATGTTTTAAACATTTATTGCAACAAAAATACACTTCCTCCTCGTATACTCATATATCCCACATTCATTGTAAAAATATCACCGTTAATATATTATTAAAATAATATATTTAAATGAATTATTGTATCAGAAAAAGATAAAATATTAATTTTCAACAATTGTCATTTTAAAAATTTTCTCCATCTATATCCACATAAAATCAATATTTTCCTCATCATATAAATCAATAATTAATTATTCACAAATAATATTACGTAATCACAATATTGACAACCAGTGCGGTTCCTGTGAAAGAGGGGCTTTCCAATAAGAATTTCTTCTTACTAAGCGCAATTAGGTGACCAAACCTCTCCTTAGACGTAACTTTCTAGACATTGCCAATAATGTTATCTAATAATATTATTCAGATAATATGAATTATTTCTTCGATAATGAAAAATACCGTAAATGACAATTATCAAAACAACAAAGAATATAAAATATCAACGCAACAATTATTAACTCAATAAAATCTTGACGATAAATTACTCGTAACCATTATTGAGTAGTGCCTTCTTCTTACGTAAGAATCAATAATTGGTGCAATACCGTAATACTTGCTCAACAACGCCGTATTAGTGTGTTTTAACCACCGGGTATTCCAACAAGATAATTGGTAATAACTACGCCGTTATTTAAAAACAACTTATATTTGTCGTTTCTTTCATCCAATCGCTTTCAAGTTATGGGGCCCACACATGGTCAAGCTACCGTCGCATTTAATATTCCCCGACAAGACATTTAATATTCCACGACCAAACGAATATTCCCCGACGATAATGAATATTTTATAACCACTTGCTTATTTTGAAATATTTGCGTATTTAACCCTTAACTATCCACATTAATCAAATCAACCCTTACTATTTCAAAATAATAAATAAAGGAAATTCCTTTTTATTTAAAAATTTTGGGGTCTTACATCATCAAATGAGACATCTCTTGGAGTTTGCCATGCTAAACGACTTTAGCATCAAATGAATATACGTTCCTTGGGTTAATTCGAGCATCCTCGTAAATCTATCTATATAGATTTATATCCCCAATTAAGATACTCTTCCAAATCATTCATGGAGGAATGTTTAGACAACTTTATCTTTACTGATTGTAGCATTGGTATGTCATTCCTTATCCGTAGTATATCAACATATAATACTAGAAATTTCACGACGCTCCCACTGACCCTTTTGTACACACTAGAAGTCTTACCTCATCGAATGTAACTCTGGATCATCATCTTCTATGATGCGTACCTCATCATCATCATCATCCATGATGAATCCATACCTCCTAGGTATCTTCGGTACTTATTCTTGACTTACGATTCGGTTGTGGTACAATAGGTCTATCTACAGGTTCCTCTTATTTGACTTATAGTGTTTTGTGGTTCTTGAACTCTTCAAGATCTATTATCCTCCCACTAGCCCTTTTTAATGATAAACACCTTTATCTTAGAAGGCAGGGTGTTTCGCAATAAACACCTTTTGCTATGTAGGATTATAGAACATATGCCCCAAACTTACTTTAGGATGTCCCACAAATCGACACTTGTCAAATCTTATCCCAAGCTTATCCTTTGAAACCGTTTCACATAAGTTGGACAACCCCTTATCTTAACATACTTAAGATTAGGAATCCTCCCTGTCCATAACTTTTATGGAGTCTTGGGGCCGGATTTAGAGGTTACCTTTTCGTAGGTATGCTGCCATTTCTAGGACATGACCCTAGAAGGCTACTGGAATGTCGGTAAAATCATTATGGATCGCACCATGTTCAAATAGGTACGATTTTTCCTTTCAGATACATAAATCATTTATTACATATCAGGAGGCGTCCATTATGAGAAAACCATTTGAGATGATCAAGAAACTTATTGCACAAGTATTTATTCCTTGATCTAATCAAAGAATCTTAATACTTTGTCAATTTGTTTCACTTCTGAATTCTTTGAACCTTTCAAATAATTCACACTTGTATTTCAACAAATACACACATTCAACTCTTTGAATGATCATCTCCTTTTCTTATACTAGTTTGTTCAATTTGTAAAATATATTTTTCACGTAAGTCAAGTATACAAAATCCATTAAGTGATATTCCAGTCCTATACAAAACATTATTATTATAAATAGAACAACAATTGTTCTTAATTATAATACCAAAGATTTCATTGTCCAACAATAAAATGGAAATAATATTTTTAACAAGAACTGGAATACAATAACAACTTATTGACTTAATAGATTTTCCCGTAGGAATTGCTAAACTATAAGTTTCTATGGATAATATGGCAACCTTTGCTACATTTCCCGCACATAGGTTTACTTATATTTGTTTAGCTTTCTACTTCTGTTTGGTCCCTTCATAAATCTATATTTATGATAACCAAAGTCGGTATCCAATACCCAAGTAGAACCTTGAATTAAAGAAAAATTTATTTTAAATTATGAACAAAATTATATTTGTAACTGAAACTAAACTAAGCTTCTTTTGGTTAGCCTCTGCAAGATGCTTAGTGTCCAGGCTTATTGCAGTGGAAGCAAACTCCTTTGCTATCCATATCAGTTTTGTTCTTATTATCCTTTGTTTTGGCCTTTTCTATTTACCTTCTTTGAATCGTTCTTCTTTTGGAAGATCCTTTTGGCCCCTACCAAGAAGACATGGTCTTTCTTGGTTGAAAGTGACTCTCAACATTTTTCAACATGTTAAGCAAATCAGCGAGGCTGATATCTAGCTTGTTCATATGAAAAATTAACAACAATTGTGAACGGAGTCCGGGAGTGAGTGCAAGATCAAATCTTGGCTCAACTCTCCATCCATGACAAAACTCGTTGTCCTAATTGATCAATCAAATTGATAATTTTAAGGACTTTTTATGCATATTTATAGTGCCATTGGCCATTCTAGATCGGAAGAGCTCCTTAGATATCTCGATATCTATCGGTCCTACTTTCCTCACTATCAACTACTTGATGTGCGGGAATATAGTAGAAGCATCCATAGTTTCATCTTGTGGACGTGAAGCTCGTTACTTTCGTGGACGCGAGCATGATGCGTTGAGCCAACTGCATCATCTTGCCTCTTTTAAAAATAGCAATGTCTTCCTCGGGCATTATGCGCAACCATTGCGAGGATAGGCGACATTAAGGACATAAGATAGCTTTTCAACTATGAGAACTATTCTCAAATTCCTTAACCAATCCGCTTAATTGATTACGGTTAATTAGCATCTATATGCTTTGCGATGATAGAAATTTTAGACATTGTAAAATTACGTAAAAATGAATTTGTAATTAACAACATTTTAACATACATTCTTTTATTAATTACCAAAATAATTTTGGTCTTGTTTTAAATTGGTATCTCCCACTATTTTCTTCAAACTATATTACCATCACTTATATAGTTCAGCAAAATCTAATTAAAGATTTGCTAGTGAGAATAAGGATCCCATTTCAAATGTATATAGCCTTGTGGTGACACAACAAACTATATATAAATAAATAGGTAGACAACTTTTGTCAATTACATCAACTATGCAACTCCTTTTCTTTTGCCTCTTAGATTATTTTGATCAAGTGGTGGAACATCCGAATCAAAATTATCCAAGTTAAGTCGGACCTAGCACTCCATATATTCAAAAAAGAAAAATATCATCCTTGTGGTGACACAACAAAACAATATTGTTCAATTTTCTTTATAAGCATCAAATGTGATAAATTAACATCTTAAATACTTAATACTTGCCTTGTGGTGACACAACAAACTCATATTAAATATTTAATACTCTATTAATTTTATCATGCTAGAAGGCGACGTTCGATATTCCAAATATCTTTGAACGCTTAGGACTTAATATAAAAAAAATTGAGGGGTTTGTTATTAATTTGTCTCATCTTGTTTAGCGCGCATGCACATATATATATAAAATACGCGTCATATTAATTAACATGCGAAGCATGTTTGCATAATATATAATATATATAGTATAAGCATGCACATATAGAATACTATATTCTACTCGGATTGATTATGGACTTTTATTCTAGTTTGGTTCACTAGAGCCACCAAGTGAACCAAAAGGTCAAACCCTAGGGGTGCAAGAAATAATATTTAAATATAACTATTACATTTAAACCCGGGCTCCATTACAAACGGGTCTTCAAGCGCTCCTTGCTCCTTGATCTCCAATTTTTCAAAATAATTCTAAATATTCCTATTACAAAACTATTTAAAATAAATAGAAACCTTGATCGTGATCGAGGGAAGTGCATAGGAGAGAGATAGAATTTACATTAAGAAAAATTAGAGAAGACGAGGTACGCAGACCCCATTTAATAAAACCCATACATTCATGCATCCATCTAAAATAAAATCCAATCATATTGGTCAATAGTCCATAATCAATCCCATTTATTATAATACACATCACCATATGCATCAATAAATAACATTCATCTCATGAATAATAAACATTTAATATATATATTGATATCATTTAATGGGCAAATTTAGTTAGTATAAAATCTAATTTTGAATTAAAATAAACTCCTTTATTTTAATCCAAATTTAAATTAAAATAAAACTATTTTATTTTAATTTATCCAATTTTGAATAAAATAAACTATTTTATTTTAATCAAAAACTTTAATCAAAATAAACTCCTTTATTTTAATTAATTATGGAATCCAATTCCATGTATATAAAAAAATCTTTAATTAAAATAAACTCTTTTATTTTAATTAATTATGAATCCAATTCCATGTAAAAAAAAAAATTAATTAAAATAAACTCTTTTATTTTAATTAATTATGGAATCCAATTCCATGTTAAAAAAAAAAATTATTAAAGGAAACACGAATTCTTTTCCTATTCACAAATAAACTCCTTTATTTTGAATAATATAAAATCTTATTTCATATTTAAATAAACTCCTTTATTTAAGGAAACATGGATTCTCTTTCCAATTCACAAATAAACTCTTTTATTTTGAATAATATAAAATCTTATTTTATATCTAAATAAACTCCTTTATTTAAGGAAAGATGGAATCCAATTTCAACTCCAATTAGTTATCATGGAATCCAATTCCAACTCTAATTAGTTAGCATGAAATTTAATTTTAAAATTAAAATAAACCTATTATTTTAAAATTAAAATAAACTTTTTATTTTAAAATTAAAATAAACCTTTTATTTTAATTATAAAATTATTGAGAATAATATATATATATATATATATATATAAATATATATATTATAATATATATATATATATATATAGAACCTAATATATTATATATATATATATAGTACGGTATATATATATTATATATATATAATACGGTTTATATATATTATATATATATATATATATTGTATGGTAATTCTAGAACTTTTGTCTTGTGAATCATCATTTCCGTGCCCCTTCAAAATAAAATTTAGTTCCTGCTCAGAAATCTTAGACTTCGTGGCAAACGCAACAATTTTGGACAACTCTCAATGACCAGATTTCGGAGGTTTCGTTTTTGAAACAAAAAATTTGATCCAAGTGAATAACGCTGCCTTTTAAGTAACCTGACTCCATCAGCCACGCAATCACGAAAAAAAAAAACAGTTTTGCGTTTTTTTTTTTTTTTTTTTTTTAAAAAAAAAAAAATTATACAATAAAATTATGCCCAATTAAATTGTTCTAAACACATATCAATATACATATCAAATTAAAACAATTAATAATTCGCATAAAGGTTTGGCTTTGATACCACTGTTAGGTTTGGTTAAATTCATGAACGCAATCAAATTGCAAAAATTAAGCGGAAGCGTGTAAAAATCAAAGTTTAAAAAATTTTACAAACTATATACCCGGATCACCCTTTATGCACAATTATTAATTAAACGAAAAAGATGAAGAACAAGAATCATACCCTTGAAGATTCGAGCTTCCTCAAGTACAAGTTCACCTCCAATCCTTTTCGCGTTCAACTTGAATCCACCGGGTTTGGTTCCTTCCTTTGATCAACGTTAGCCACCCATGTGTTTGGCCTCTAGAGGTGATCCACCAAGGAAGAAGAATTTTCAAGAAGAAGGGGTGGTTGGCTAAACCCTAGTTTTTCTATCTCTATAGAAAAAGAACGTACTCTCCAACTATTGGAATTATTACGTATGTTGTAAAAATCAACAACCCCCCACACCCATAACAAGACTCCTCTTATTTATAGATGTGGGCAACCCATCTTAACAATTAAGAAATTGAGTTTTATTTAATTAATTAAATTCTTTTAATTAATTAAGCTCCCTAATCTTATTAGGGATAATTAATTAAACTCCTTTAACTAATTTTCCTTCCTAATCCAATTAGGAATAAATGAGAGTACTTATATTAAATTAATTCCTAAACTCTTTTAGAAATTAAAATAATAATAATTGTAATAATATTAATAAGACTCCTCTTATTAATTTATATTTAATATTTCTAAAATATTAAATAATAAATATTAAGCTATTTAATTTATTCTATCACCATAGATTAAATTAAATATACATAACATTTTATTACGATTATGCCATTAACTTCTTAAATAATTATTCTTCCTTTTATGGTGTGACCCTTTAGGTTCTCCATATTAAACCTACATGTGAATAAATCAATTAGAACAATTCTAATCTTATTTAAATAAATAAATTAAATAATTAATTTATTTAAATAATATTTATTCTACAATAGGATAAGCCTCCCTAGCGATCAACGACTTTCCCAGATAATATAGATTTCAACATTAATCATTAAAGAACCTTTGAGTAAATAGTTACCGTATGATTCAATCCTTCCACCATACAATGTCCCAATTAAATATAAGACATGGAATTAATGTCAAGTCTTATTTTATTTAATTATATGTATTTCGATCCTTAAATGCACAACTCCAAATAATGCAAATTAGAAACTCCTTTCTAATTTCATTCTCGCCTTGCCAAGGACTCTTTGGGTTGTCATTTATCGAATCACATAGGACATTTCTCTTCTTTTATTAGAAGTGGTAGATTCTTTATTGATCATACATTATCTCCATGTACAACTTATAATACCCAAGCATACCCTTTGATATACCCTAAGGGTCTTAAGGAATAAGTCAAAGTATAACTCATCATACACAAGATACTATGATGATCTCAAGTCCAAGGATTACTTGTACTTACTATCACTACAGAATTCCTATTGACAGCAAATTAAAACCCATTAGGTATTCCTTAGCGAGCCACGTTCAGTGAACTTATTCTCTAATAAGCACCTACATACTTGCTTTAGTGTCTCCACACAAATAATCATGAGATCAATCATCCTCATCCAATGAGCAAGCAACGTATGTACCAATCTATCCGGATTCACTAATCCCCAATTTAGTAATCCAATGATTGGGAACTATTTTAGTTTTAAGCTTTCTAAAATTTAGATCTCATTAGAATGATCATCATCTTTATTCTAAAAGCATTGCTTAAAACTATGGGTTTATCACATTTTATAAAACAGCATCATGTAGATAATTAAAAGCCTTTAATAAATTAATACTTTTTATTAATAAATGAATAAGATTGTTACAAAGTATATGCTTTATCATCAAACATGATTGGCTTGTGTGCATACTACTTTCATATAAAGTAGTAGCACACTAAACAGTGTGTAACTAGTGAACAATATAATTTATAACAAGACCTTATCAAACATTGATATACAAGTATGTGTTAAAGCAGCCACAACCTTAAACATAATAAAGTACACTCCATTTGTAATGCTATCCAAGCGTGAAAGTGCGAATAGAAATAAGAAACAAGTTCTAAAAATGAACCAATATATAGCAAAACAATAAAATCTACTAACATATAAATAGATAGTCTAACACACGTTAATAGGACTATATGATAAACTGTGATAAAGTCTTTAAACACTAAAATATAACCAAACTATGTAATGTATTGCCTTAGAAAAAAAAATGATAACAAAAAAATCTAAAACACTTTTGATGAGACAACCAAAATTAAATAGTTTACATAACAACTGTTAAATAGTACACCGGTACACCGAACTATGTAATGTATTGCCTTAGAAAAAAAAATGATAACAAAAAAACATGTGTGAGGGATGAGTGCCTCGGCAGGAGGTTTGAGATTGAAGCTGATAGCATGTGTTTGAAACATGCATTTCTGGAGTTATCATTGAATCGCAACATTCCTTGGGGTTATCGCCAGGATGAAACTCGGTTTATCTCCGGGGTTGGAAATGATCCTTCCGTGTGTGTTCGTGGTTGAAATGATGTTCCCGGTGTGTGTCCCGGGTTTTGAATTTGAACTTTTGGTAGTATCCTGAATGGATGTAAGCTGTCTTCCAGGGTTATCTTTGAAAGACGAATCTGCCTTCCTGCAATGTTAATAACAGGCGTGCAAAAAAAAATTGAATTTCTACACACGAAATTTAAACTGGAGGCTCATGTTAACACTTATAAGATTATGTCAATAGATGGGAATTTCTGGAGTTGAGCATGATAGGGCTAATTTCTTAAGCTACGAACTAAAAATAATTTTTGAAAAATACTAAAGGAAGTTGAAAAATTATGGAAAAATACTTTTTGCGTATGAAATATATGTATATATGCTTTGACAAAGGATAGAAAAATAATAAGTTGATTTGGTATTTTCGTGAAAAGAGATAATGAATCCAACTTGCTGGATTAAAAAATCTATTGAATCCAGTTTGTTGGATTGGAAAGCAGCTTACTGAATTGAAAATATGTTAAATCCAGGTTCTTCGGATTGCAATCTAATTCTTTGGATTTCGAATCCAGGTTCTTTGGATTATCCATCATTCTTGGATATGGAATCCGGTTTCTTTGGATTGCAATCTAGTTTGCTGGATTGTAATCTGGATTGCTGGATTGGTATGTTTGGGTAATCCAGGTTGCTAGATTAGTATTTGACTTATTAGATTTTAAAGAAAAACTTATAATATGTAAGATTAAAGTGTTAAATTATAGTGTATATGATATAGTGATTAAAGAGTTATCAAAGGACGATAATAATAATGATGTTTAAAGGAGTAATCTAATATTTGATTATGTGATAAGTGTTTAAGTTATATAATGATTGTAATTAACAATAGTGTATGTGATGATATTATTCTAATTGAGAGATCGATATTATCAATAATAGGTCTTTCAACTGAAGCTAAATTAGCTTTGTGTAGCAGTAGTTAACGGTACAGGCAAGTTCCTATACTTTTATTGTGCAAGTTTCCTAACTCAAACTCGAGTTGTTATTGTATAGTATGTTCGTGATTAATCATTATTGATTACATCACATCTTTGATTATTAATTCGCGCGTTGTGCATGTTGCATATGTTCATCAGGTATGAAAGGTTGATCACCTTCATTACCATTTGGTTCAGTTATAGTTGTTTATGTTCATTGTTGGCCATTCATCATTATTGTCTCGATCGTTCGGGTTATGAAAATCGATTCATGTTCTTTCACAATTATTATATTGTTGAAAGTTTGTCAGCCAGCTTATTATTCTTTCAATCATGATATATCATTCTTTGAACTTAAACTTGATGGGCAAACTTGTTGCTCACCCTTGCTATATCATGATAAACATTTTAGATTAAAGACGAATACTTCGGATACAGACAAAGGCAAAGACAATTCCAGAAATGGATTATAGTGCAGGTTTAAATTGTAATAGTATTGAAGGTGTAACGAATGTGAATTTTATAATTAATTAAAATATTTATTTGAGTTAGATAAATATTTTAGTTGATTTATTTATTGAATAATAAATATTTGATGTTGGTTGTTATGGCTTAATTTAATTAAGCGTTATAATTTGATAGATAATTTTATAATTGATGTGCATTTTATTATTAAAGTTTAATTGATTTTACTAATAAAATAACTTTAAATTATTTAAGTGTGACATTAGAAATATGTTATATGTTATAGTAAAGTAAGAATATTATATAATGAATAGCCTAACCATTATGTTGCTTAACTAATGATGAAAAAATGAGGTTATGCTACTAAGATGGCTTAATGTGATATCGGTGACGGTAAGAGAGTTTTGTAACATAAGCCTTATGTTATTAGTGGGGAGTTACTATTATATTAATTATTAACATAACTATTACCCAAATGAGGAGTTACACAAGGAGTTTTTTTTAGAGCAAGAGTCTTGGTGGAAGAGAGAAATAGAGAAATTGAGAAATTGAGAGAGATAGAGAGAAATTGAGGAACTGAGAGGAGCTAGAAGAAGAAAAACCTAGAAGAAGGTAACTTCTAAACCCTTGTTTAATCTTTAATTTTTTTTTTGGGTAGATTTATGTTCTAGGGTAGTAGATCATGCTTAATCATGTTTGTATTGGTTTAATCTTGGATTATCAAGAATCAAACAAGAGGATTCAAGAAAGAAAATGAAATGGAAAGAAAATTTGAAGAATAAAATTCGTAGGTTTTGAGTAATTGTGGACAGATTTTGTGAAATTCATATCTCTTTGGGTATAATGAGTTAGAAAGTGAGCCTTATATCAAATCGAAGATATGGAAGTAAGCTATATTCTGAAAGTGGAATCACATGAAAACTCCTTGTAGAATTCTTGCAATTTCTATTTTAGTAAGGATGGTCCGAAGGGAAAATAATATGCCCAGAAAATCAAAACTGTTACGGTTTCTGACTTTGAAAAATTCATATAAATTCGTCTATTTTGAATCTGAAGAAACTTTAAACTGCAAAGCTGTAGATATGGAAATTTACTAGCTAGATTCATGAGATTGAGCCATTTTATGGACCGGATCATGTTTGAAATAAATTGTTTAGTAAGGCTGTCCAGAAAATAAAGTTTTCTAGAGTAGTTGATGAATTGCAGAATCTATTTTAGATGGACAAGGGTCTGACTTTAAGGTCTAGATGAGGTTGTAGTACACTGAGTAAGGGTTAATTCTATATAAGAAGGAACAAAAACGGAAATGTAACGAAGAAGTTACGTTAAAAACGAAAATAATGTTTTGTTAAAGAAATTGTGAAGATGAGTTTTATAATTCTGTTTGAATTAAGATTTTGGGTGATGATATATTTTGATGATTAACAATATGTTTTGACATATGTAATGAGTATAGATATGTGTTATCACATTCTATGCATAATTAACCATTTAATCAAGAGTTGAGATAAGTTAATGTATGCGCACGTAACGCGCTCGATAAAATGCCTAAGAATAATAGTGTTTCTAAACTTTGGTATACAAAGTGTCTAACTAATGGCTAATATTTGATGTTATGTGCATCTGAGTATGAAAAGATGATAATACAAGAATAATAATGGAAAGAGATCGAAAAGGGCGATTTTTGATTTTTGAAGGAAAATTAAGCATGTAAACACTGTGTTGAATATACATTTTTGAAACCAAATTGGTATAATAAAATGGTGTGATATACCCACAGTAAACTACAAGTGCGATAGTCTAGCATGTGTGGTGATGAAAATGAAAATAAAACCGAGTTGCATATAAAACACAGTTAGATGTCTATAAAGTCATTATAAAGGATAATAAGATAAAGTAAGGTCTTAGAATATATTTGACCATGAGATCGAGTATTGATTTTGTTTATTATCAATCTCACATACAATGTAGGTTGTGGATGCGATGCCAAGTATTAGCGTGTTGGTATAATGCCGGTAAAAGGCAAGTCTTTCAGTTCTATTTGCTATGTGAATTTGATTATTTTAAATCTTTATTGCAAAAGAGCATGATGTGTTATATATATGTTGAATGTATGAAATGTTAAAGTCAACTTATGACTACGCTTGATTGAGTAAAGCATATTTTGATTGAGTAGGGAACTCAATCTTTATACTTGTTATATGAACTATAACATGTATGTTATGTTAGTCCAATGTTTATGAGATATATGTTGAGAATGTTATTATGTGTTACGTGATGCATGAAAACGGTTAGATTTTGTTGGGCAGTCGAGCTCAACCTTGCAAATAACCATTTTTGCAGGTTAAGGATCGAAGGTAACACTATGTGCTACTTGAATGACGTGGATCGTAAATAATACACACGAAGATTAATATTTTAACTAAAGTTGTTATTTCTTTATACCATGATTAAGATTTATGAGATGTATTAAATGTTTTATGATGTATAGTTTTATGTTGAGTTGTAAAGATAAAGTTAGAGTTATCTGATATGTAAAGGTTATCAATTTGAAATGTAAAATTTTATATAATAAGCGTGATATAGTGAATCATAAAATAAGATTGATTCAAAGACATGTAGATGATAAAGGTTTTGATTCAGGGAATTAAAGTAGAAAGACATAAAAAATTTAAATTATTTTGCATTTTATAAAGTTTAACATCGAATAGTGATGTAAAATCAGAAGGTAGATGTGTTATTAACGACCGAAGTTGAGAATTATATTGTATGAATTTTTGGGTTGTTACAGTTGGTATCAAAGCTAATAGGTTAGAAACCTTAGGTAAGAGTACCTTAGGCTATAACCTTAGATAAGATATGTGAAGATAATGAAAGAATAAGCTCAGATAGAGCTTTAAGAATAAGAAGTAATTTAAGAAATGTATAGAAAAGGGATTAAAACATGCGTGAGAGGATTCAAAGAAAAATCTCGCAAAGTTATAAGGAATATGAATGTGGGGTTACCCAACTCCAATAATAAGGATGTAAGGTGATAATAAATAGACAATGTCTATAAGAAGATAGTGATAAAGAAGTTAAGAATCAAAAAGTTATATCTAAGTGTGGTATAATCGTACTCTTTAATAGTTAATGTATGGTATCTGGGCTAAACGATTCCTTTATGAAGCGGAGGTATATATGAACTAGCAACTCAAAACCTAGTTTGTTGGTTGTTTGTGGAAAACCACTCAGTGTACCATATTGAAACTATTTGTACCAAGTATAAAAAATGGATACGTATGATGAAAATGTGGAACTCGAATGAAATGTTGAGCAATGTAATCAAGTTAGAAATTTTTAAGGAAGAATTGTTATATAAACAAGAAAATTCAAAGAAGAATCTTGAAGAGATATAAAGAATAGGCAAGATAACAAATAAAGTCGTAAATGATGAAAAAGGAAAGAAAGAGGATCGTAAAACAAAACGATCACAAGTTAATAAAAGAATTTTAAGGGATATGATTATAGAATAAGATCACGACGTGATCTGTTTAAGGTATAAAAGAAAGATGGTCTGTAATGATTGAATAATTATAGCTTGATGCAATAAAGATGATGTACTATGAAATAGTATGAGATAACTCACGTGGAGTTATAGATGATGTGATACGAGGAATTTGTATCGAGCAAAGAGCAAGTTAAGAGTAAGATAGAGTTAGGTGGGATTTCAATTGAGGACTCATGTGATGGCTAAGTTGTACAAATCTTTGTATGGGTGAGGGTTTTGTGCTTGCACTCAGTTATCACATTGATAATCATTGGAATGTTGGTGTCGCGCTATCAATGTATATGTGGCGAAAAGTTGATGCTTTTCTCATGTGTATATTTGATAGTTAGAAACTATTAAGATTAGTCAGATATTATTAGGATTAGGTGCGGTTCTTAAAACTAATGCATATAGTAAGTTCGTGACTCATAATAATATGGTATGTTTTGAACCCCTCAGCGAATGGACGCCTATGGTCTGACTAGGACAAGTTCTTAAACTCATATTATTGTGGCAAGTTCCTGGATTTCCAATGTGCGGTAAGTTTGATGAACTATATTGGGTAGAAAATGATTATAGTATAGAGAGCATTGGTGAAGTTGAAGATTGATAGAATGGTTAAGTAATGAAGTAATGGAGTAATGATTGAAGTTGATGGATACCTAGATATTCTAAATCTACTAGCTACGCTAGACTTTCAAAATTTATTGACTTCGTGCTGATGTTTGCACTTCTGTTTTCTTGAAAAACATTGGATCAAATGATGAAACCAATGAGTTTTAAAAATAATACCGTAATTCGTATGTCTATGCTAATTGCTTTGGCTAGACAAAAATGATTTGAAATATATCAAAATGTATTTTTTTTATATCATCAATGCATCATGGAACCCGTGCGTAGATAATAAAAAAAAGCGATGGAGTCATCAATGCAAGATTACTTAGTGTTGATGTGATCTAAGGATCGTCACCCACTACTATGGTATGATGTAGTATGATAAAATCACCAAATGACAAAATCCTCAAACGAACAATAAATACAAAGGTGGTATCATCGACGTCATAAAAAGATTTTTAAGATTTCTTTAAGATATGAGAATATATATGTATATGTATATTTTGATTGATGTCCGATTGTTGTAAAAGTCTATGCTATTTGGTTCAAATTTAGACGAATATTGAAGATGTTCATGAAATTAAAGCATTTCATGAGAAGTTATGCCAAACCAAATTGTTTTGGTGCGAATTCGTATGTTGAAAAGTCGAGGTGAATAATACTACAAAAGGGGACATGTTATCGGAGACAATGGTTCTAAAAGTAACGCATATAGTCGTTACAATGTTAAGATGTAATACGTTGTGCATTACGTAGGGGTACGATAGGCTGATCACCTAGAGTACTTGCAGAGAGTGTTTTCAGTTTGTGTGATTGCTAAACATTCTGTTAAAGATGGTTTATGGTGGTGATGCATTGTTAAACCTGGAGAAGAGTTCAAGGTCTGTATAGTCTTAAGACTGTTAAAGGTTCAAGTCGAGATACTTGATAACCTAGGGACATAGTTCAGGGTCTTATGGCCCCTCAGCACGATTTGGAATCTATTAAATTCTTGAGTTATTCATACTACTTCCCAATTATTGAACAATTGTGGAAGATTCTTGTTATTCTAGAAGATGGAAGTGAAAAGGAGAGTATTCCTTAGAAAAGAAAAGTTGGAGAATATGACATGTGGTGATGGGAGAATTGAGAAAACTATAACATATCCGTAAACGAACTAAATAAAGAAAGAGATGAAATATCTAGAGAGAATATGAAGTTCTTCGAAGAATGAGATGTAAAGATTATGGTGATGATGGGAAGATCCTTAAAGGAGGGATTTTTGTCATAGAACTCGATGAATAAATGAAGAGTAACGTAAAATCTATTTTGATAAATCGAATGAATAAAGATTAATAAATAAAATTTCGAGGACAAAATTCTTAGAAGAAGGGGTGAATGTGATATCCCGAGTGTTTATAAGTTGAATAAAAGAAAATGGATGGGTTAAACAATGTATAATACTTAGAATATAGTTAAGTCTAAGTAAATGTTATGAAATAAAAACTTTCAAGAATTGTTGAGAGGAATGTAAAAATATAGAACCTATGTTAAGGTAATGCGTTGAAGTTGTTCTACAATAGACTTCTAAAAGAGACGAGATGAAAACTAGGTAAGGGAGATTTCGGTGATTCCGAGGACGGAATCCTAATAAGGAGGGAAAAATGTAACGAATGTAAATTTTATAATTAATTAAAATATTTATTTGAGTTAGATAAATATTTTAGTTGATTTATTTATTGAATAATAAATATTTGATGTTGGTTGTTATGGCTTAATTTAATTAAGTGTTATAATTTGATAGATAATTTTATAATTGATGTGCATTTTATTATTAACGTTTAATTGATTTTACTAATAAAATAACTTTAAATTATTTAAGTGTGACATTAGAAATATGTTATATGTCATAGTAAAGTAATAATATTATATAATGAATAGCCTAACCATTATGTTGCTTAACTAATGATGAAAAAATGAGGTTATGCTACTAAGATGGCTTAATGTGATATTGGTCATGCATGTAAAAGTTTTGTAATATAAGTCTTATGTTATTAGTGGGGGTTACTATTATATTAATTATTAACATAACTATTACCCAAATGAGGAGTTACACAAGGAGTTTTTTTTAGAGCAAGAGTCTTGGAGGAAGAG
The DNA here is from genome assembly GCA_020205615.1 of Panax quinquefolius. Classification (NCBI taxonomy): domain Eukaryota; kingdom Viridiplantae; phylum Streptophyta; class Magnoliopsida; order Apiales; family Araliaceae; genus Panax; species Panax quinquefolius. Next base: position 36,044,920 of record CM035158.1, on the reverse strand, counting down.
AGAAATAGAGAAATAGAGAAATTGAGAGAGATAGAGAGAGAAAGAGAGAGAGGAATTCAGAGGAGCTAGAAGAAGAAGAAAAAGCTAGAAGAAGGTAACTTCTAAACCCTTGTTTAATCTTTAATATTTTTTTTTGGGTAGATTTATGTTCTAGGGTAGTAGATCATGCTTAATCTTGTTTTTATTGGTTTAATCTTGGATTATCAAGAATCAAACAAGAGGATTCAAGAAAGAAAATGAAATGGAAAGAAAATTTGAAAAATAAAATTAGTAGGTTTTGAGTAATTGGGGACAGATCTTGTGAAATTCATATCTCTTTGGGTATAATGAGTTAGAAAGTGAGCCTTATATCAACTCGAAGCTATGGATGTAAGCTATATTCTGAAAGTAGAATCACATGAAAACTCCTTTTAGATTTCTTGTAGTGTCTGTTTTAGTAAGGATGGTCCTAAGGGAAAATAATCTGCCCAGAAAATCAAAACTGTTACGGTTTCTGACTTTGAAAAATTCATATAAATTCGTCTATTTTGAATCTGAAGAAACTTTAAACTGCAAAGATATAAATATGGAAGTTTACTAGCTAGACACACAAGATTGAGCCATTTTATGAACCGGATCATGTCTGAAATAAATTATTTAGTAAGGTTGTCCAGAAAATATAATTTTCTAGAGTAGTTGATGAATTGCAGAATCTGTTTTAGATGGACAAGGTTCTGACTTTAAGGCCAAGATGAGGTTGTAGTACTCTGAGTAAGGGTTAATTCTATATAAGAAGGAACAAAAACAGAAATGTAACGAAGGAGTTACGTTAAAAACAAAAACAACGTTTTGTTAAAGAAATTGTGAAGATGAGTTTTATAATTCTGTTTGAATTAAGATTTTGGGTGATGATTAACAATATGTTTTGACATATGTAATGAGTATAGATATGTGTTATCACATTCTATGCATAATTAACCATTTAAGATCAAGAATTGAGATAAGTTAATGTATGCACAGAACGTGCTCGATAAAATGCCTAATTATAATAGTGTTTCTAAACTTTGGTATACAAAGTGTCTAACTAATGGCTAATATATGATGTTATGTGCATCTGAGTATGAAAAGATGATAATACAGGAATAATAATGGAAAGAAATCGAAAAGGGCAATTTTTGATTTTTGAAGGAAAATTAAGCATGTAAACAATGTGTTGAATATACATTTTTGAAACCAAATTGGTATAATAAAATGGTGTGATATATGCACATTAAACTACAAGTGTGATAGTCTAGCATGTGTGGTGATGAAAATGAAAATAAAACCGAGTTGCATATAAAACACAGTTAGATGTCTATAAAGACATTATAAAGGATAATAAGATAAAGTAAGGTCTTAGAATATATTTGACCATGAGATCGAGTATTGATTTTGTTTATTATCAATCTCACATACAGTGTAGGTTGTGCAAGGACGCAAAGTATTAGCGTGTTGGTAAAACATCGGTAACGACAAGTCTTTCAGTTCCTATTTTCTATGTGAATTTGATTGTTTTAAATCTTTATTGCAAAGAGCATGATGTGTTATATATATGTTGATTGTATGAAATGTTAAAGTCAACTTATGACTACGTTGATTGATTAAAGCATGCTGATTGAGTAAGGAACTCAATCTTTATATTTGGTATATGAACTGTAACATGTATGTTATGTTAGTCCAATGTTTATGAGATATATGTTGAGCATGTTATTACGTACTTTCGTGATTCATGAAAACTATTAGATTTTCTTTGCTGGTCATTTGAGCTCAACCTTGCAAATAACCATTTTTGCGAGTTAAGGATCAAGGTAACACTATATGTGCTACTTGAATGACGTGGGTCAGAAATAATACACGAAGATTAATATTTTAACTAAAGTTGTTATTTCTTTATACCATGATTAAGATTCATGAGATGTACTAAACGAAGATTCACGTACATACTAGCAAGACATTCAAGGGAATAAGTCTCTCGTATCAGCAAGAAATGAGCATACTTAGTTAATCTATAAATAATAACCCAAATAGCATCGATGCCTTAGGCAAACGTAGGAAGACCCGTAATGAAATCTATGCTAATGTGTTCCCACTTCCATTTCGAAATCTCGGTGGTTGTAATGGACCCTTTGGCACTTGGTGCTCCGCCTTTACACGTTGACAAGTTAAACACCTCGAGATAAACTTTGCAATCTCTCTCTTCATATTATTCCACCAAAATGTATGTCAAGATCACAATACATTTTGGTACTTCCAGAAGGATTGCAAATGGTGTATTGTGTCTCCATCATGATCTTGTTCTTCAAATTAGAATCGTTAGGAACACAAAGTCTAGAGTGGACTCAAAGTATTCCTTCTTCATCGATTCACGCCTCGTGGATAACACCTTCTTGTACTTTCTTCTTCATATCGCATCTGGCTCTCTGGGTTTGGCTTGAGCAACTTTAACTTTTCTATTAAAGTTGGTTCTACGCGATACTAGACATCATCATATGGGTCCCCGTAGTCTTAAATTCTATCCTCATCTTTTGTAAATCACACAAAATGGGTCTTTGTGTTAACAACATCGCACTCGTTCCAAGCATATGATCTTACACTACTCAATGCGTCACTACCACGTTAAGCTTTTCGAGGATGGTATTGAATAGTGTGGTCGTAATCTTTCAACAACTCGAGACAACGTCCTTGCACGCATATTGAGTTCCTTTTGGGTGAAGAAATATTTGAGACTTTTATGGTCTAAATATATCTCCACTTTCTCTCCATATAGATAGTGCCTCCAGGATCTTTAGCGCGAAACGCATCACCGCCAACTCTAGATCATGAGTAAGATAATTCCTCTCATATTCATTAAGTTGTCGCGAGGCATAGGCTATGACTTTCCCACGTTACATGAGAACACATCCTAACCCTTTGCCTGAAACATCGCTATAGATAACAAACCCATCCGAACCAGATGGTATTTTCAGAACTGGTGCCGAAATGAGTCTCCTCTTAATCTCTTGAAAACTCTTCTCGCATTCCCCACTCCATACGAATTTTGTATCTTTCCGAGTTAGCTGAGTTAACAGAGTAGCGATTTGAGAAAACCATTCCATGAATCTCCGATAATAACCAGAATAACCCAGAAAGCTACGTACTTCGGTCATGGACTTCGGTTGCTCCCAACTTTGTATTGCTTCAATCTTCGCCGGGTCGACAGATACTCCATATTTTGACGCCACGTGCCCAAGGAATACTACTTCCTCAAGCCAGAACTCGCATTTCTTCAACTTGTCATATAGCTTGTTTTAACGAAGCCTTTGGAGTACCAGCTTCAAATGGTGCTCATGATCTTCACGGCTTTTGGAATATATGAGGATGTCATCAATAAAGACAACAACGAACTGATCCAAATAATCCTTGAATACTCGGTTCATCATATCCATGAAAGCCGCAGGAGCATTAGTCAATCCAAAAGACATGACTAAGAATTCATAATGCCCGTCTGGGGAGTTCTCAAGGCGGTCTTTGGAATATCCTCGATTCTAATCTTCAGCTTGATGATATCCATAATGAAGATCGATCTTTGAAAAGAATTGTGCTCCTTGCAACTGGTCAAACAGGTCATCAATACGAGGTAGAGGATACCTATTCTTGATGGTGACATGGTTTAATTCCCAGTAGTCAATACAAAGTCGCATACTCCCGTCTTTCTTCTTTACAAATAAAACAAGAGCACCCCAAGGAGATGTACTAGGACGAATGAAACCGATGTCCAACAACTCCTGTAGTTGGACCTTTAACTCCTGAAGTTCAATAGGAGCCATTCGATATGGGGTTTTAGAAATGGGCTTTATACCAGGTTCAAGGTCAATAACGAATTCAACTTCACGTTACGGGGTAGACCGAAGTTCTTCAGAAACACGTCAGAAATTTACTAACAACAGAATATTATTCAAATCGACGTGTCTTTATTCAAATCCATAACATGGGCTAAGAAAGCTTGACATCCATTTTGAAATAAACGAATAGCTTTATGACTAGATATGATATGATTGATTTTAATGGTTTAGTTGCTTGAATTAAATAACGAAGTTGATTAGGAATATGAAAACTAACAACCTTACGAAAACAATCAATTTTGGCATGATGAATAGTTAACCAATCAATCCCTAAAATCACATCAAAAGCAAGAATCTTTAAAGAGATAAGGTCAACAGGTAATGTGATGGTGCCAATTTGGATCAAACAAGATTTATAAACAGTGGATGTGATGAAAGTTTCTCCTAACGGAGTTTCCACAGATAAATCAAAGTCTAATTTCTCCGGAGTTAAGTTTAAACGTTGAGCACAAGAAGGAAAGATAAATGAATGGGTAGCACCGGTATCAAGTAAGGTATAAACTACGCAAGAATTTATGATTAGCTTACCCGTGATCACCTCGTTTGGGTTCCTCGCATTTTGACCAATCACGACAAATGCTCTTCCAGGAACCGTTGACTTTGACTTTTCTAGGACAGCCTTTTGAGTCACCATCCCCACTGGACTTGGTTTCGTCTGCATATGAATTCTGACGATATGTCCTTCCTTTCCATAATTATAACATACCTTGAACTGTTGTGGATAGTTTGGACTGATATGTCCCTCTTTTCCGCATTTATAGCATACGACCTGTGGTCGTTCTCCTCCCTTAGAACCAGTTGCTGCTGGCACTGACGTCTTCACGTGGTCATTATTGAATCTCTTCTTTTTAAAATCTCCTCCCGACATGCTTCTTCTATTCTCATGGTCGTGATTACCACCAGAGAGTTTACCGCCTTTGTCTGTATTTTTCTTTCTTTGCTGGTTATCTTTGTTCTGATGACTGTTGTCACGAGTATGATCCTGGTTCTGATCCCTCGGTTGAACGTACTCGTTATCTCGCTCTAATAATTGAGCCCTGTTGACAACATTTGAATAGAGAGAAAATTTATGAGAAATGAGATATTGACGTATGCCGGGTTTCAAACCTCTCTGAAACATCCGCATCATACGTTCCTCATTCTCCACCAAATGAGGTGCAAACCTGGACAACTCTGCAAACTTTGCCTCGTACCTTCAAGTCATGACCTTTTGGGTGAGCCTGTGTGGGCTAAGTTGACCCAAGAAGATATTATTGGGCCAGTAGTTTGAGGCCTTATTTTGATGGATTTGATTCGATTCGGACTTAGGATTTGACCCAAGATTTGTTCTGGACTCAGGATTCTACTCGGGTTGTTACAGAAGGCAAATAATATTCTAAGTCTTGTAGTATACGAATTTGTGTATTAAGTTAAGGTTATCGACCTTGGGAATTATGTGTAAAGGTTAATGTATAAACAAATTATGTTTATATCTTCCGCAATAGTTATAGAATTAGTGTACCAAGTTTGTGGTGATTAGTACCCGGATTTGGGGACGTTATAGAATTCTTCTTCTATAATATTGAGCGTATTTATTTTGAGTTTAAGGAAGCTTTGAGTGTAGAAAAAAGTATAAGTTTTCTTCAAGAATATCCCCGCCATACCAGTCAGAAATACTCTCCTTTTAAGGTAAGGGATATTATTTTCATTCAATATTCAGTAGAAATAATATTTTCTTCCATACTCAGTAGTATGTAAGTTGTAAAACCCCAACTGTTATGAATAAAGATGAATTTTTCTCTAAATATCATTTTTGAATATTATAGTATGAATTTGTTATAATGTTATAATTGAGAGTAAAATTTATAAATTTTGCAAAAGTAAGCAAGTTGTTATAAAATATTTGATCGGTCAGGAATATTAAACTTTATTAGGGAATATTAAATGCGATGGCACAATCATTGGTGGACCCCACAACAAAATTACCGTCAGAGTGAGAAAACGACATAAATATCTTTTTATAAAAATAACGACGAAAGTTTTACATCGGAATCGTTGAAATATCCAAATGATAAAAGTAAAAGAATACTGGCGTGAGTTGCATAAGTAGCACACAGTATTTGATGCTTACGTGAGAAGTCACTCAGCTATACTCAATTATTACTACAGTAATTGCTACATAGTATCTCACATTATTGATTCTATTATTGTCACAGTATCATCTGCACAATATTTTATATTATTAAATAAATAATTGAGATGATAAGTTATTCATACTATTATTTGTATTATTGACAATGTCTAGAAAATTCTGTCGAGAAAAGGGGTTTGGTCACCTAATTATGCGCCAATAGGGAGAAATCCTTATCGGAAAGCCCTCTCTTTCCTTGGAATGATCTAGTTGTTTATATTGCAAGTTATATTATTGATGAATAAATGTTGTTAAAAATATTGATGGGATTTTTATGAAGTATTTGTTGTAAGTTTGGCATATTACTTGGACCCCCACTTACTTATTTTTTAAAATAATCGGTAGAAAGTTATAATGTATATATATATATATATATATATATATATCACCATCACTTTCATTATCACCCACCACCACTCATTTCTTCCACCACACACACACACACACTCACACACACGGCACACATATTTATATATATATATATATATATATATATATATATATATATAAGTTTTTGTTTTATTAGATTATAAATAGAATATATTATATTTTATTTAAAGTTTTTGTTTTACTAGAATATTTTATTGGGGTTAAATACACTTTTCCCCACTCTACTCGACCTCGATTTACAAATGTATCATTGAAGTAAATTTTTTTACAATCGACTCATTAAACTACAAAATTTTATCAAATCGTTACAAATTTTGTTAAATGAGTTAACTTTTAACAGAAACCTGTGACATCAGATATGACCTACCCCACTTCTAATGACACGTCATTTACTTCACGTGGGTTAGTCCTAGTCATGGCCACGGTGGAAACTCAGTGGTTAAAACCAATTTGGTCGACTAAAGTCCAGATAGAGACAGAAAAGGAAAGCGCGCGAAGCAATGAATGAGAAAAGGAGAGAGAAGATTCAGCGAATTTCTCTTCTTCTTTGGCAAATCTTGGTCTTTGATGCGAATATTGGTCTTGGATATGAATCTACTAGTCTTGAATCTTTTGAGAGGTATGCTAGATTTCTTTAATTTAGGGTTTGTGTGCATGGGTTAGTTGGGAATGGGTATGATTAAATTAGGGTTTTTAATCTATTGTAGCCATCTTGTTTGTCTTGATGTTTTCTCCATCTTTCCGGACTTTATATATCCGATATGTGGTCCATAGGATTTTATTTTTGCCATTGTTATCTTTTTTTCTATCCCCCCCCCATGTATATACAAATAATATTTTTAATATATATTTGTATTGTTTTTTGTTTTCACGGAATGAGTGGAATTTGTCAGTTGCATGTTCACTATGGGGGCAAATTTGTGAATCAGCCTAAAATTGAGTACAAGGGAGGTAAGGTTGAAATTATCCCCGTGTTGATGTTGATTTCATCTGCATGACTGCAATTAAGTCATTTGTTGAAGCTTTAGATTATGATATCAATGCTAAGGTTTATTTTAGGAATAATGGTCAAACTAGTGAAAGTGGTTATAGATTGGTGCATAATGATAACAGTATTAGAGACATGGTAAAAGTGTGTCTCCCTTTTGGTGTGATTGAATTTTTTTTTTATCATGTATTTGTGAATGAAGGAGGAGTTGTGATTGAACCACCTAATGTGAATGAACAAGTTGCAACATCTATTACTCAACCCCCCAATACAAAAGATAATAACAAGGGGAGTACTAGTGCAAATGCTAAAATGCAGATGTCAAAGAGGACTAAGCAAAGGGCAGGTTTGAAGAAGGAAACTATGAATACTCAGAGGAGGAAGAGTAATAGAATTAAAATGAATCGAAATCAAATAAAAAGTGATGATACACCAATTATGATTGGGGACTTAGATAGTAGTGATGCACAAAGTGATGGTGAAATATTAAGTAGTGATGAAGAATTATTAAAGGCTAGGAGGAGTTGATGGAGTACAAAGCAGAGATGGCTAGAGTTGAAACATAAAGTGGGTGAAGGTGATGAAACAAACTTTGTTGATGGGGATGTAGGTGATGGTAATACTAAGAGTGTTGAGGGTGATGTATTTAAGGGTGACATTAAGGGGGCAGGTCAAGTTGAGGAGGCTGAAGAAACTGGGAAAGAGGGAGATGATGAAGGCGGAAGTTGGTGAGGTCAAAGTGACAAAGGTGTAGAAGGTGTTGAGGTGAGGGTGATATATTAGTGAATGAGGTTATGGAAGAGGTTGATAGAAATAGTGAGGAGATAATGTCAAATGACTCGATGATGATAGTGATTGGCACAATGAGTATGAGGACGTTGATGTATTAAGGTCCCCTCGAGAAGTAGTGAAGATGAGAACCTTGGTTTTGTGGTTCCCATTGTAAAAAAGAAAAAGCATGTACATTGTGATGTTTTAACCCAAAACAAAGAGAAAGCACATAAAGTTTGGACACTATCAGATTTTTACCAATTTCAAGGAATTCAAGATTGTCATTAAAGACTATTCAATTGCTAATGGCAGGAAGGTAAACGACAAGGAAAGAGTGCAAGTTAGGTGTGATAAGGGTTGTCCTTGGAAACTGTGGGCCAGTTATATTCAATGGACTGAGAATGTGAAAATAAATTCAATCTTTGACACACATAATTGTGTGTACATTTTTAAAAATAAGTTGGCAAACAACAAATTTTTGGCAGAGTTTTATGGAAAGAGGATAGGGAAAAATCCAAACTGGAGGTTGAAGGATATGCAAGAAGAGAATAAAATTAAGTTAAAATTGGATGTAACATTTGTGAAGTGTATGAGGGTTAGGAATTTAGCTTTGGAAAGTATACATACGCTTATGAAGGAACATTATTCAAGGTTTGGGATTTTTGGGGCGTAGATTTTGAGAAGTAACAAAATGAATACCAAAACCACTAGGCTTAATCTTGAAGATGAGGTTAGGTCCAAGAGATTTTATGTTTGCTATAATGACAAAAAAAAAGCTTGGAGAAAGGGTTGTAGGCCAATTCCGAGGATTGGATGGTCATTTACGAAAAAAGCGTATGTGGGGGTCAATTATTATCTGTTGTGGGAAGGGATAGAAACAATCAAATGTTCCCTGTAGCTATGGCTATTGTAGAAACTAAAAATGGTGACCGTTGGAGATGGTTTTTGGAGTTGTTGGCTGATGACCTTAAACTTGGTGAAGGCTATGGATTTACTATAATTAGTGACCAACAAAAGGTATATATTTACTATAAATGTCTCTGTTTTACTAAATGCCTCTGTTTTACTAATTGCATATGATTTACTAACTTAGTTTGTGTTGTACAGGGTTTGAAGAATGCCATATGTAAACTGCTTCCTCATGTTGAGCATAGAAATTGTGCTAGACACATTTATGCTAACTGGAGGAAAAGGTTCACTTCACATGCACTAAAGAGATTGTTTTGGGAAGCTGCATGTGCAACTCATGATCAAGTACATAAGAGTGCAATGGGGGAGATTAAGAAACTTTCTGGCCCTGCACATGATAAGATTGTGGAGCATGATCCAAAGGTTTGGTCTAAAGCTTATTTTGGCACTCATTCAAAGGCTGATAGTGTTGAGAATAACATGTCTGAATGCTTCAATGCTTGGATTATCAAAGCTAGGTACATTATTACTAACTTACTACAAATTGTATTATTGTAATGTTCTTGCAATATAATCAAGTTACACAAGTCAAATGTCAGTTACACTTACTCTTATATCAATATTGTCTAGGTACATGCCAGTTCTAATAATGCTTCAGGAAATTTATGATCAAATCATGGTTAAATTGCATCGAATAGGGATCACGATGCTTAAGTCGAGGATTTAATTTGTCCAAGAATTAAGAAGAAACTTGATGCGACCATCATTGCCTCTCGCCCATTGTGATCCACTTTGGGAAGGAAAAATCTCATTTAAAGTCAAGGAAAGTGAATCTTAATGATAGAACTTATGTTTGTAGAGTGTGGACCCTTCTTGGCATCCCATGTTGTCATCTTGTCTCAATGATTCAATCAATTTATCAAAATCTAATAGACTATGTAGCTCATTGGTATAGTAGAGATACTTACCTCAAGACTTATAGCCATACTCTTGAGGTGTTAAATGGTGAAGATTTACGGGATTAATAGACGTGACATTATGGGGCCTCCACCAATACCAAAGAAACTGAGAGGCAGACCACAGAGGCTGAGAATGAGAGAAGGTTGGGAAGACAAAGGAAATAATGGTCAAGTGAAGAGGGTGAGTAGAGTAGGAAGGAAAATGCATTGTAGCATTTGTAGAAAGTCTGATCATATAAGGAACAAATGCACAGTTAAAGAGACCAATGCAGAGCCCACAAGTGAGCAAGTTGAAGAGCCAACTGATATATTTAATCAAGAACCCACTACACATCCTATTGCACTACCTGGTATAGTAATTAGAGAGGGAGACCAAGTCAACAAAGCAAAGGAACCAACACCTAATGTAAGTTTCCATTTAGCATGTTCATTATATTTACTGAGAATGATAAAGACTAATGTAAGACCCCAACTTTTGATAAATAAAATTGAATTTCCTCTATTAATTATTTTGAAATAGTAAGGGGTGGATTTGGTTAATGTAGTTAATTATGGGTAAAATGTGCAAATTTTGCAAAATAAGCAATTGGTTATAAAATATTCATTGTTGTTGGGGAATATTTGTTTGGTCGTGGAATATTCTTTTTGTCGGGGAATATTAAATGCGACAAAGACCTGACCATTTAGGGGCCCATATAATGAAAAACGGTCGAATGAAGAAAATGACATGTTTGAGTTTTTATAAATGACAGCGTAGTTGCTACCGATAACACTGTTGGAATACCTGGTGGTTAAAATACAGTAATATGCGTGGTTGTATAGTAGCACACGGTATTGCACAGTATTCTTGAATTATTGATTCTTACATAATTACTGTTTAATATTTTATTTTATTGATTCAATAATTGCTACGTTGATATTTTATATTATTGATTCAATAATTGTCACTGCACAGTATTTTCCATTATCATATCAATAATTCATATTATTTGAATAATATTATTAGATAGCATTATTGGCAATGTCTAAGGAAGTTATGTCTAGGAAAGGGTTTGGTCACCTAATTGCGCGCCAGTAAGGAGAAATCCTTATCGAAAAACCCCCTTTTTCCTAGGAACAACCAGGTTGTCAATATTATAGTTCTGTAATATTATTTATGAATAATTAATTGTTAATATATATGATGTGACACCCCCCAATCCGAGTACTTCAATTCCACGGGATTTGGTGTTCATTGTACAAATATCATCTATCTATTTACCCATATTAAATGCAAACCATGCAATAGATAGAAATAAATCCTCCACTTATAGGGTTACAACATCTGAATAATGAATACAATCCCAGATCAAACTAACCTTAAACACCTGTGCAGAAATATAAAAAAATAAATAAGTCATAAACAACATCAAGTCGTGACAATAAACATTCTTAAAATTAAATAACAAGTCTTCAACACTTGTTAACTTTCCCTTGCCTCTACTAGTGGAAGGCTCAAATCGGACCTTTAGTTCTTAACTACAATGTTATTATTACGCAAGAGTGAGCACGGTTGCCCATAAGTATAACAATATAACAATAATTTAATAACATGTGAATGAATCAAAGACTTCTGAAATGAAAAACTCGGCTTTTGAATCAAGAATGAATAACAAGAATCAAAAGAACTTCTGAGGGTCAAAAGACCTTGAACTACGTCCTAGGTTGTCAAGTGTTTATACTTGAAACCTTTAACAGTCATAAGACTATAGACTCTTCTTCTCGTACTTAGGGGGATCAGCCCTTAGTACCATACTGTGCATAATATCTTAACGCTAAAGAATAAGTAATCCCCTATAATAGGGTTGTTTGTCTCGGTTTGAAATTAGAGTCCACACCAAAGAAATTTTAGTTTAGATAAACTCAACAAGGGTTCTAAAACTTAGAACGTTCATCAAATATGGACTAGTCGAATCAATAAGGGTTCACTAGTCTTACAAGATTCAACAATAAATGATATTCAATTTGAATAATAAACTCAAGAGGTATACAATGGAATAAGTATTGTATAATAGGAATCATGCTTAAAAAGATTGATAACCTTTAATATAACATATTGAACTTAATCAATAAATAACAAGAACTAGTTGGATATAGAACATAAGTCTAGAATTTTCTCAATGTAAAGAGGTAAGGTTTAGAAACTTGCATATCGATAACAAGTAGGGTTAGGAAACTAGCCTCGTAAGTAGTTTATATGTTAATTATACACGTTCCTTGATTTAATCCTACAAACAATTTACATTCACAATACCACCAATTATAACGTAACTAGCATCATAAGTTCATTCTCTTTTGTCTAAACTCGATTATGATTATACTAATCTAATCACAACACTTGTTTTCACATAATATTAGATTCCACGAACGACTAGCTAACTATGCGTTCAATTATTTAATTAAGCATGTAAGCACCTCATTGATATGTTAAGAATATATTTTAACATTTTATTATATGTCTAACACATTTTTATGCTCATTAGCTTAGGTTACTATTATATTCCCTAAAACAAAACAATTAAAATTCTCATTCTTGGGCAAACTATATAGTGGTGATTGTATTTTCCACCATATAAACTAACTTCTTGGTTGCGATGCGAGATGGCGCGTTGTAGCTTGACCTGGCGCTTCTGCTACTGGCCTTGTTGCCACTATGGTCGCGGACCTTAAGGTATGGGGTTGGCGCTGCGGTACGACATACCAGTTTGTGATTCTGAGTTTCGCGAGGAACGCAGATCATGACCAATTACATCATTCACACATGAATTTAAGTATACCCAGACACTATAATACACATATAATCATTACTCAACCTTTCTAGCATGATTTAACAAGTTAAAACATACAATTACTTGAATCAAACCATAAAATTTCACTATTCTTGGTATTTTTGAGAGTTTTGAAGATAAAACATGAAAATTTATATTACGGGTTCGTTATAACATTGAATCTGTCCGTTCAAAGTTTATGTTCTCTTTTTTGACATGTGCTAACATAATCTACCGTTAAATTTCAATTTAAACAACTATTCATGCATTGATCACTAAATTTTTGTTTTATAGAGAACTTAAAACTCTTATTAATGGAAAACTCGATTTTTAGCATGTTTAAATGGAATTAATTACTTTAAAACACATGAATATATGATATACACATATTTTAAAACGTATACTAACATATATAAAAACATCATATACTCATAAATTGCAAAATTCTTCAATCACAAAAGACTTAAAATAGCTTTTTCTTTTACAAAATATAAGAACATAAATTAGTTTTGAGTTGAAGAAATGACCCTATAGCAACTTCTCTGACTCTTCAATCTCATAATTTCCTTCTAAACTCTATCTGAATTCTCTCTGGATTTCCCTCAGTTAAGACTCACAAATGAAATACGTAAAAGAAAAAGAATGACTAATGTGAACAGTTGTAATCAGTTAATCCTTACGTGGTTTAACTACTCTAAACTCCTCATAAGGTCTTGTTTGGCTTGAATCATAAGTATCCCTTCGAATTATTTTAATTAACCTCTTATAATATAGTTTAATAATGGCACACCCAATTAAACAATAAATCAAATATCTTATTTAATTTAAATAAAATATAGTAATTTCTCATTAATTCACATAGTCACATAATTAAATTTCTCATTTATTAATTATGTCAAATTATTAATTAATTATTAAATTAATTAGAATAACATTATGCTTATTAAATAATTCGTTTAATCCAATAAGCTCAATTAAATACATAATTTGAATAATAGAAATTTATATTTTCACAAGTAAATTTTGTAGTTCCATAAGTTCTTTCTCACATGAATAGTAAGTGTGGTCCACCTCATGTGAGAGATGACATTATAAAAATATCAAATTTACTTATGAAAATATCAATTCTCTAATAATAATGTTACTCTTTTCTTTATACTTTCATATCACATATATATATTCATCTTTGTTTAATTTTGACATAAATTTATGATCGTATAAAGTATGAAGTAAGACTATTTGTTAGAAACCTTTAAAGGAATTATATATATATATATATATATATATATGGAAATGATCTATAGCATGTATTTGTTATGGATGAAAAATGGGCAAATAGCATCATAACCATACATTACATAAATTAAGGGCTAGGATTAAAAAAGAAATTACGCCATCTGCTAGTTCAACTAGCGGACACAAAAAAAAAAATTTGAGACCAAATTGCCCACTCCACATCCGCTAGTTGAACTTGCGGAACTATAATGCAATCCCAAATATTACCAAATATAATACGTTCCCAATCATTTGGCCAAATATTACCAGCAAGGCAATCCTACCACAAATGTTACCAAAATATTAGATCCAAATAAATATTAGATCCAATTAAGATTGCCTTGATAATACGTTACCAAAAGGCAATCTTTTGAATTTTTCAAAGAAGATATATCTATCCGCGAAAACCATGAATATATCTAGCGGAATAAGAGGCACCACTGCAAGTGTGACCACAGCTAATTGCCAAACAGCAGTAAAACCCACCACAAATCCAGAAGCAAATGTTGCCATATAATGTATGAAATTACCCAGCTGCACAAAAGAAAGACACGAAGAAAACAGGGCTATTTAGAAAGCCTGTAAAATAGGGCTATTTAGAAAGACTGTAAAACAGAGCATTAACATACATACAGAGAGACAAAAATGAAGCTGATTTTGGGTTATATTTCCTTCTTTTACCCACCTTCTCACTAATGGCATCTTGGACCATGATTGCATCAGTGTTAATTCCAAAAACAACATCTGATGTTCGAACCTCCGTATCAAAGTATTGAATATCCTTATTCAAGGCTACTTCTAGGTACTCAATCCTCATTCTAGTCGTTTGTCTCTCTCCAGTCCACATCCAACATGATATCTCTGTAAAATCAAGTCTTTATTATATTAATAACAATTATATAGACGCCCATACAGCAACTCCAACTACAAGAAAGTAAGAAAGTAAAACACGCAGGAGAGGATGGAGGTCGATGCAGCTAGTTCAACTAGCGGATGTGGAGTGGGCAATTTTCAAAATTTTATTTTTACGTGTCCAAGCAGTTGAACTAGCGGACGACGTAATTCCTTTTTAATCCTAGCCCTTAATTTATGTAATGTATAGTTATGATGTTATTTGCCCATTTTTCATCCATAGCAAATACATGCTATGGATCATTTCCACTATATATATATATATATTTATATATATTTATATTTATATATATATATATATGAACTTATCTTGTAGAAAATAATTTGCCAAGGCTAGTACTTGGTACTATGTCCTTAAGATAATTATGCCCTCCGTATGGTGCTCAGAGTTGATAGCACTTGTCTCCCAAGTTACAATGACTCCGTATATCTTAGCATCACTACAAAAGATATACACAACGAACCAAACTGAATGCTTTAACTCTCTCTATTAGAACTATGAAAAATGATGAAAACAGAATACTAAAATGACTATTAATGCTAATTGCTTGTGAAAATTGAGTTAATGAAAAGGCTGGCCCCTCCTATCTATTTATAGGAGGGTTGGTGACCCTTTAGATGGGTGTCTATCCCTTTGAAAGGGCATGGGATGCTACTGAAAATGCATATATTGCATTCATTGGTCAAAACAACATAGTTTTGATCATATGCAGTATAGGCGCATCTATTCGGACTTATAAAACGACGTCGTTTAAGCATTAATAGAATCAAAACTACGTAGTTTTAGTCTTAGAAGAAAAGGCGCCACAAAAACGATGTAGTTTTGGGCCGCCCGTTCAAACTTATACCCTTTCAGTAGATACCGCTTCTCAAAACGACACCGTTTTAATAAATAACGCTCTTCAAAACGATATAGTTTTGATAATTCTTAAACGCAAAGTTTTGATAAAAGAATTAAATAAATAAATTTTAATTAAAAATTTAAATAAATTTTGTCTAAAAATTATATATCTGAGGACCCGAGTAAGTGGAACGGACGGCATGAAGGAGTTCGAACCTAGCCTTAGGCAGTCCTCTCCTTCCACAAAGTGGGTTGCCCTTGGGGCTCAAACCCAAGAGCACTTTCCTTGTATATAAACATATAAAATATTTAATTCTAACTTATGTGAGACTTGGTTTTTCTCACATGTATTTATTATCTTTATCATGATCTTCTTTGAGAGTTAATATCTCATTCATTACTCTATAGATTTGAGCTTTCAAATACTTAATTTAATCTACTCATGGAGTAGAACACATTAATATATGGAATCATTAAAAATAATTAATGACACCCATATTAATTTAGGCTCAAATTCCAACACTATTTTGAAATAAAACCGTATACGAGTCGAGACGATCTCAATTTGAACTTGTCAAGTTTGAACTCGTTTAAAAGTTTAACAAATTGAGTGTAGTCAAAATTTTAAATTAGCTTGATATTTAGTGTGTGAAATTAATTTATTTAGTAAATGAGTCAAACTTGAGTCGAAATTAAGGGAGTTGAGTATAATCGAGTTTAAGTCTAATTTGTTTAATTTTTATTATAAAATAAAATTAATTAAATGTCAATTAAGTTAGGCTTACTCGAGCTTTGACTTAAACGAAAGTTAGACTTTAATCAAACACCATATTGTGTCAAGTTCAGGTTGACAATTAAAATAGTAATTTGTTCGAATTTGACTTATTTAACGAGTTTTAAGTCAAGTTTAGTCGAACATAATCAAATCAAACTTGTATGTTTGTATATTTTTAAATTCAATTTTAAATTTAAAAATATCTCATATGACTCTAAAAGTTTTCCAAAAGTTGTCAATAATTTCAAAGAAATAGTTCAACAAAAGATACGTAAAAATTCACTAAGTTATACTCCTCCCTTTAATTATTTGACGCTTTTAGAGTTTTTTATTTGTCCCTAATTATTTAACGTTTATTCAAATTTAAGAGAATTAATGATGTTTTCTAAAATTACCCCTCATTACTCTATCTATTTTTTTTTGATACTTTACTCTTTCTCTCTCTTATCCCAATAAAACTCTCCTTATTTCAATAAAATATTTAAGGGTATTATAGACAATTAAGTACTATATTTAATGTTTTTTATTCATTATCTTAATTCTTGTGTCCACCCCTAAAACGTCAAATAATTAAGAACGGAAAGAGTATTAAAATAAAATATGCACAAAAATTATATTGTCCAAAAAAGTACATTAGTGGGATCCATTAACGTCAATAATACAAATTTCCATTTGTATACATGTAAAGGATCTACTGTAACTATAATTAGAATTTGATTTATATTCTCTCCTGTTTTAATTTTTTTAATTTGTGTAAAATATACGCTTCAGACATCTTTTGGAAAATGGATTTCGAGACAAATTAAAATTCAAAAGTCTTTCTACAATAACCTTTAGTTTGATATTTGAAAAGATGTTATAAAAGATTAATAATATTAAGAACAAAGATGATGATTAAGGGAGGAGCATTTTCATTTCATATATGTTGTAATTGTATATGTCTCTAACCCATCCTCTTAACAATGCTACTATTTATGGTACAAGGATATCAATACTAAGAGGTTACAAAACTCAAAGGTCATGACTTTCAAACCTTAAAGGATATGAGAGTTACAAAGCTTAAAGTTCATTACAATAATGAGGGGTAGGAATGTATCTAGACATGGGTAAGAATGTATCTAAACATCTACACACTATGTATAATTTTATAACACTCCCCCTTGGATGTCTATTGTATAGTCATACGCATTGAAAGTCACCTCATTAAAAACCTTACGTAAAAAAAAACCCAATGGGAAAAAACCTTAGTTAAGGGAAAAGAGTGCGGTAGCGTATTAGCTCCCCTCATGAATATATCCTTAAGTCATTCAAATTGTCAGCATTCCAATATTGTGACGCAATCCTTCAAACGTTGCAGTTAGTAATGCTTTGGTGAACAAATCTGCTAGATTATCTTTTGAGCGAATTTATTGAACATCAATGTCACCACACTTATCAAGGTTATTTGTGAAAAAGAACTTTGGTGAGATGGGCTTTGTTCTATCTCATTTGATGTATCCCTTTTATCTGAGAATAGATGGAGTTCTTTTGTAGCAATTTCTAAGAATATGCCTCATTAAAATCTTACCAAATAAAAACCCAAAGGAAAAAAAATTTGGCGAAGGAAAAGAGTACAATATTCTTATATAACTTCTAGTGCCTTGATTACCTCATTAAAACCTTGCAAAGGAAAACCCAAAGGAAAAAAAACCTTAGCGAAGGAAAAAGCAAGACAATCAAAGACATATCCTTTTTACTCCCCTTCATAAGTACATAGAATTTTCATTGTTCATGGTAAAAATATCATTAAGTCAAAGTATGACAATAGTGTGCACCATCTTCTTCAAAATCATAGTTGGTAATGACTTAATGAATATATCAACCAAATTATCACATGATCAATATTGCCATTCTTCTGGGGCTCATGTGTATAAAATAATTTTGGTGCAATATGCTTGGTTCTATCACCATTTGGATTAAATAATCCAAATCAATAGTCTCAGAAAGATAACGTAAAATGTGTTTAATTTCATTATAATATCTTGAGTTGGTGCATAACTATACATTGCTAGTAAGTTAACTGCAAATGTTATATCAAGTCTTGTCAAATTTGCAAGATACATCAAAGTACCAATTACATTAAGATATAGTACTCAGACCAAAACACCAATTTCACAAAGATATGGTACTTGAAGACCAAAAGTTTATTAACAATTTTCTTGTGGTCAAAAGCGGATATTTCTTGATATCAAGTGACCAACCCATCATTGAGCACTCAAAGGATTAACATTATCCATGTAAAGTTACTTCAGGACTTTTTCTGTGTATGTTGATTGATGAACAAGAATTCCATAGTTCATTTTGTAGGCCAAGACAAAAATTTGGCTTACCAATATCTTTCATCTTAAATTAGTTATTTTTGTCGACTCTTTACGGAGCAAGATCTTTCATCAATAAATACAATAATAATAACAAATCCAGATTATGATCTTTTGATAAAATGCATTTACAAAAATTTGATTATTCTCAAATCCTTCTTTCAAAAGATATCCACTTAGGCGATTATACCACAATATGCATCTAGATTGCTTTAACCTATATACGATCTCGTAGCTTAAATAGAATACATATTTCGAGATGTAGAATTATATGCTTCAGGCATTTTATATCCTTCAGGGATTTTCATGTAGATATAATTATATAATGATCCATATAGATATGATGTAACAACATCCATTAATTTCACTTTCTACCAAGGTAATTAAAAATCTGAATGTAATTGTGTCCATTACAGGAGCATATGTCTCTTCATAATTAATATCATGTCTCTGCGAAGAAACCTTGTGCTACAAGTTGCGCTTTGTACCATATAATTTTATTTTTCTTATTTCGTACAAATACCCATTTGTATTCAACATGCATTACACCTTTAGGTGTTCGAACTACAGGTCCAAAAATTTCACATTTACTTAGTGAATTTAATTATGCTTGAATAAGCCTCTTTCTACATTGGCCAAATATTTCTACATTCATCAACGATTTGTGGTTCATATATATGATCATTACTTCTGGTAATATCCATAGCAAATTTATATGAAAATATGTTATCGACAACAATTTTATTTCTATCCAATATATACGTCTCCTGTATATACATAATGTATCGAGATCTCATTATTTTCAGGTACCTGATCCTCTTTAGGGGATAACTCATCCTCTTAAGGGAATAACTCTTCAAGATTTTTATTTACAGGAGATTTTTGTTCATTAGTTTTGGATAGATTGATAAATTTTGTAGCCTATTTTATGGGTATAGCCTCTTTATAGGCTGCAACTTGTTTTCTTGTACTTTCTTCTTCTGGGAAATTTTATTTTATTTTTAACACCGATAGATCTTCCACGCTTCAGGTGTGGTTTTAATTCAATTTTCTGCTGTATTAACTGATTGTCCTACAGGGACTTCAATCTCTGCTAGAGTATTAGCAGCTAGAATGTGAGATATCACTATTTTCTTATTATCGGTGAATAATTCTGGTAATTGATTTGCAATTCATTGCAAATGAATTATCCTTTGAACTTCTAGTTCATATTGATTTGTATAATAATCAAGATTAAATAACATTGAAACATTTTAATTAATCTCCGTCGTGTTTTGAGCAATGATCTCACATCGTGCTTGAGTGACGACTTTTCCCCCTAATGGTGGGAAGACTATTAAAATAACAATCCTCAAAATATACCTTAAAAATATCACTCAAATTCTTTCTTAGAAGATGAACACCAAATAACAATAATTAAATGTGATAATTTGGTAATTAATTTACTTTGATATAATCAATGAGATAAAGGAATCTTCTGGTTCTTTAAGGGATGTTCATGGGAGTTTTTAATAATTCAATGCATCATTATTGATCCTAGATGATTATGCCAAATCATAAAAATATTTGAATCCAAACACTTCTGGTGTATTGCACACTTCTGGTGTATTACACCATTTGTTTCAACTATTCTCATTTTAGTATAATATAACCCAGAAGAGAAAATATATAATTTTTCTAATATGAGCTTACGGCGATACTATTAAAGTAATATAAAGAAATTCTTCAACGCCTTCAATATTGGTTTCAATATGATAACCATTATAACGTATATCCTTAAAAAGCGAGCAAATTTCTACTTGTCTCGGAAGAATATAAAAAATCATCAATACAAAGTTTTGTGCCCTTTGAAAACATTATAATCGCTCTTCCGAGACTTTAATTAAATTTGATGAATAATCACTCTTGAAGAGTCTTCAATTATGTTTGATGAATAATCGCTCTTCTAGAGCCTTTAATTAAGTTTGATGAGCTTACGGCCCATACACTTCATATATGCAAAATATAAATTTAACTTTATTACTTGAAACATAAATAAAACATATAATAAAATTACTTATTATAATGAAATAAAAATAATTAATTGGTATGGACATTTCTATCAACATATCATCAAGGAAACCATAGATATCAAAATTAGTTATATCCACTCCATTTGAAAAGTCCAAATAATTCATGGGGATCTTCCCATTTCCTTTTCTTTATGGAGTCTTGGTACAAAACTATCAAATGTTTAGGAGTACAATGGTACATTCTCTTTTATATATTGATTGTTCTTTTCAAGTCCACTACCACAACTACAACCATAATTTCCTCTATGATTATCAAATGAGGTTCCATTCACTTCAGGGAATGTAATAGAATCGGTCGAGCGAGATTGTTGGTTTTTCAGCAAAAACTCATTATTTTGTATAGCCACTAGAAGAAATGATATCACTTCTAGGAATATAATTTCCTTTATCGCTTCAGGGAATATATTATGAACTTACACTCACAATATTGCTACTACAGGAGCATATTCGAGGCATGAAATATAGTAAATATTTTTTTTTTCTAACATGTCTTTATCAATATTTTTTTTCATGGAGATGATAGCGAATAAAAATAATTAATTTTGCATGATCTTGCAGGGATGCATGATTGCTAACTTTAATTGTATCTCCAAGGTTCTTTGCCTTTATATGAATCTCAGCATCAAGATTCCATTACAAATAATTCTTGCTCGATATAAATCAAGAGCAACAAATTTAAATCAATAAGATTTAAATATTAAATAACTAAACATATTCCCCATCAAATTAAATAATCATATATGTTCGTAAATTAATTATAATGAAACAATTTATAGAAATGCAAGAAAACACGAAATTAAATTTTTCCACTAAAATTAAATAACAAACCAACACTACTAAGTATATTTGTCATTGTAACTTCATACAAAAATATATCAAAATCATTAGAAATTTAGTTTATTATAATATAACAACGCTACGTTACTATCACCATTCAAAGATGAAAAATTTGCATGGGTATATAAAATGTAAAGAATAAATGATAATAGTTCATGCCTCTTATCATAATGAATACCTTTTAAATGATGCACTTCGTTTACATAAATTTGTGGTTTCTACAACCATTTGAAGTTACAAAAGTTTTCCTTTATTTCAGATTGTACATTGTTAAGCCTTGTAATAGAATATTATTCAGGTTAGAAAAATTCATGAAATCGTGCGATTATTCTAGAAAATTGTTTTTTTTTTAATTTTTTTATAGTACTAAATGATTGTACCATAGAGGATGGTAATATTACATGAGTATATACTTGTGCTACAACAAATATTCATAGCCCAATATGCTTCCCTATATATTCTTGAGATAACATTTTCAAATATACTTGTACATATGTATAGGCATATAGTTTTATTTAATTAATTAAAATTCTTTTAATTAAGCTCCCTAATCTTATTAGGGATAATTAATTAAACTCCTTTAACTAATTTTCCTTCCTAATCCAATTAGGAATAAATGAGAGTACTTATATTAAATTAATTCCTAAACTCTTTAGAAATTAAAATAATAATAATTGTAATAATATTAATAAGACTCCTCTTATTAATTTATATTTAATATTTCTAAACTATTAAATAATAAATATTAAGCTATTTAATTTATTCTATCACCATAGATTAAATTAAATATACATAACATTTTATTACGATTATGCCATTAACTTCTTAAATAATTATTCTTCCTTTTATGGTGTGACCCTTTAGGTTCTCCATATTTAACCTTGTGAATAAATCAATTAGAACAATTCTAATCTTATTTAAATAAATAAATTAAACAATTAATTTATTTAAATAATATTTATTCTACAATAGGATAAGCCTCCCAATGATCAACGACTTTCCGGATAATATAGATTTCAACATTAATCATTAAAGAACCTTTCGAGTAAATAGTTACCGACAATTCAATCCTTCCACCATACAATGTCCCAATTAAATATAAGACATGGAATTATCACAAGTCTTATTTTATTTAATTATATGTATTTCGATCCTTAAATGCACAACTCCAAATAATGCAAATTAGAAACTCCTTTCTAATTTCATTCGCCGCCAAGGACTCATCGGGTTGTCATTTATCGAATCACATAGACATTTCTTCTTTATTAGAAGTGGTAGATTCTTTATCGATCATACATTATCTCCATGTACAACTTATTATACCCAAGCATACCTTTGATATACCCTAAGGGTCTTAAGGAATAAGTCAAAGTATAACTCATCATACACAAGATACTATGATGATCTCAAGTCCAATGATTACTTATACTATTATCACTACAGAATTCCTATCGACAGCAAATAAAACTCCATTTGGTATTCCTTAGCAAGCCAATGCTCGTGAACTTATTCTAATAAGCACCTACATACTCGCTTTAGTGTCTCCACACAAATAATCATGAGATCAATCATCCTCATCCAACGAGCAAGCAACGACGTATGTAATCTATCCGGATTCACTAATCCCCAATTTAGTAATCCAATGATTGGGAACTATTTTAGTTTTTAAGCTTTCTAAGAATTTAGATCTCATTAGAATGATCATCATCTTTATTCTAAAAGCATTGCTTAAAACTATGGGTTTATCACATTTTATAAAACAAAGATCATGTAGATAATTAAAAGCCTTTAATAAATTAATACTTTTTATTAATAAATGAATAAGATTGTTACAAAGTATATTCTTTATCATCAAACATGATTGGCTTGTGTGCATACTACTTTCAATCTCCCACTTGCACTAAAGCCAATCGTCATGGTATCTCATACTCTTCTTCTCTAAGTGACGATTATTATCCTGTTGGATAAGCTTTAGTTAATGGATATGTAATGTTGTTCATGAGAGTCTACTATCTCTATAGTGATTTCATCTTTCAATGATTCTAATAATCAAATGAAAGTGCCACAACACATGTTTAGATCCAAGATGAGACTTAGGAACTATTCCTAGTTCTCAGAATGAAATTTTAATCCAAACAATCAACTGGCAGCCTTCATTTATAGCTATATACTTTGTTCATCACTAAACCAAAGAACTCTTGCCGCTTTGGAACCTTTTCCAATTAACGCACCACTGCTCAAGATAACGCTTACCTTAAAGGATTTTTCTCTGTCAGTTCGTCCTGGGTTTAAAAACTTCGAGTCCGTTAAGCCCTCTAGTTTTAATTACGAATTCACTATGAATACGACATCACATCCTTAAAGTTTCAAGTAAGCACTTTAAGATGTTTTTCATAACGACTCATACAGTGAACTTCTCCATAATATGACCGATCAACATCGTGTCTCAGACATTTCACGCATACATGATCGTCAATTATGTAATTCTCTTTTCGTGGAGTCTCTGGGTGACGCCCCCAAAATAGGTAGTATACATCACCATTCTCGAGTCACAATACATGGCACGTAAACAACTACAACTTTATTATTAATACAAGAAATCATGAGTTTAAATACAAATATTATCTTCTGCACAATATCTATACTTCAAATAAATCCTCATCACATTTATTGATACATTATTTTGCCAAAATGGTGAGGACTACTAAACAACTTTCTAAAACCTTTCATTCCATACCCCGACTTGTACCTCGCTATATATTCTCCTCCCGAGAAAATGGAACAAAAAGGAAAAGGGTGAGCTCAACTAGCTCAAGAAAGAATATTACGACTAAGATAATATACAACAAATTATCGTTAGTCTTCAACAGGAAAAAAATATAATAGAATACAATAGACAACAAATTTTAAATCAATATTCGCAGCTTAGAAAATAATAAAAGAGTTCATTAGAAGAGTTAAGTAGAGAATGCAAACTACTATCTTCTACGTATGAATTTAAAAGTTCATCGCCTATCTTTTATCCCCTCGTAACATCAATCAATACATCTACCAGAATCAAATATTCATCTTTGCACCACGCCAAAGATATTCATCACGGGTCATGTTCATTTAAACACTGCTCATCTTCGCAGACTACAGCCAAAGATATTCTTCGAAATCATTCATCTTGCACTACAGCCAAAGATATTCTTAAGAAATCATTCATCTGTGCACTACAAAGCCAAAGATATTCCATAATATCATCATTTAAGACTCGAGGGATGATGAAAATATTTTTTTTAAAGAAACGAATCCAAAGGAAACAAAAATGACAAGGATTAAGGATTAAGGCGATCTCAGACTTATTTTTATCCACGCCCAAAAAATACCTAAAAATAATCATAGCAAGGTGTAAAATTAAGAATGATCAAAACATGGATAAATCGAAGTTAGTATCCGTATTAGATGTTTTGACTAAAAGAAGAAATTTTATTTTCTGAATAAGACCAGATAATGCGAATAAGGTCAAAGATAATGAATATGCCGTCAGATACGCCAATAAGTAACTCTGACACCAAAAGATAGAAATTCCACAAAAACATCTTCACGCTTCATTTAATAGTAGTGAATTCGTGAATAAGAACTCATGAAATAGTGAACTCGCTTAATAGTAACTCTGTGAATAGTGAACCTCTTAATAAGAACTCCTGACATGAAAAAGTTCCAAATTTGATAAAACTTCATATCAATATTTCAAAGATAATGATATTGAAGAAATAATATCATTAAAAAAATAATATCCCTTACCCTCGAAAAGATCAAGATTTCCAAATTAAAATACCTGATATAAAGCTATGACTGACTTGCACCGCCTAAAGCAATACTCAAAAGTATACTCAAAATACTCACAAGAATACCGCTGAGCAATAGTAGAGAGAAAACTCAGTCAAGATTTTCAATTTAACCCCAACCTAGACCTCATTTATAGAAAACGCTTGAATCACCAAAGCGTAAAAATTTAATAAAATATATTATTATTAATAAATTTCCTACGCCTCTTTGGAAATCAGATCCCAACATTTCCCACATGCCAACCTTCTAGAAAGAAATGATAAAACGTTTTCATAAAATAAATAATTAAAACTTACAAAAATCAATTATTTCTGTGCTTCTAACTTCAATAATTCATAATAAATAGCCCTTTCATCGTAAAATTCAATCTCGCGAGTTTTTATAGGAAATTCAATTCTCACAACTTTGTAAGAAAGTTTTCCAAATTCCAAATAGAAATTCGACCAAATCCACAACCATTTATTTTATTGCTATAATCAAATTTCACTAATAAATGGGTCCAATCAATATGTTTAAACATGTTTTAAACATTTATCGCAACAAAAATACTCTTCCTCCTCGTATACACCATATATCCCACATTCGTCAAAAATATCACTGCTAATATATTATTAAAATAATATATTTAAATTAATTATTTTATCGTAAAAGATAAAAATATTAATTTTCAACAATCATTTTAAAAATTTTCCATCTATATCCACATAAAATCAATATTTTCCTCATCATATAAATCAATAATTAATTATTCACAAATACATGTAATCACAATATTGACAACTAAAATTGGTGAGAGTAGGGGCTTTCCAATAAGAATTTCTTTCTTACTCATGCAAGCAATTAGCTTAGACTCAAACCTCTCCTGTATGTAACTTTCTCAGACATTGCAATAATGTTATCTAATAATATTATTCAGATAATACGAATTATTGCTTCGATAATGAAAAATACCGTAGTAATGACAATTATCAAACAAATCGCTAATATAAAATATCAACGCAGTTAATTATTAACTCAATAAAATAACATCGAATAAGAATTAATCAGAACTATTATTGAAGTAGCAGCTTTCTTACGTAAGAATCATTAATTGTGTAATACATCACCGCTATCGCTCAACAACGCTGCATTAGTGTGTTTAACCACCTGTATTCCAACAAGATAATTTTTAGAATAACTACGCCATATTTAAAAACAACTTATATTCATTGCTTTCTTCATCCAATCGCTTCTCACATGGGCCCACACGGTCACAACTGTCACGCATTTAATATTCCCCCTTAAGCATTTAATATTCCACTTAACCAAACTAATATTCCCCTAATATAATGAATATTTTATAACCACTTGCTTATTTTGAAATATTTGGTGATTTAACCCTTAACTATCCACATTAATCAAATCAACCCCTACTATTTCAAAATAATAAATAAAGGAAATTCCTTTTATTTAAAAATTTGGGGTCTTACAACCTCCTCCTAATGAAATTTGGCCCTCAATCGACGCAGACGACTCGGTGTTTCGAAAGGTGAGGATACCGCTTTCTTCGCTTGTTCCAATTCCTGTGTCATTTCTCTATAAAGATGATTCCCTCCACAAAACTTTAACTAACTAGACGACTCTTCATGCTGTGAGGATACGCTTCCTTCCTATCCAAGATCTTCATTGTACCTCCTCACATCGCTAAGTCTTCGCTATCTCGTCCGTTCTAACTCAATAACGGCGGGTTCGGTCTTCATATTTATTACGCAAGATATGTGAAACACATTATGAACACGTAGACATACTTTGAGGTAACGCAAGTCTATAAAGGCATTTCCTACCTTGGCCAAGAATTTGAAATGGACCAATAAATCGTGGATTGAGCTTTCCTCTCTTCCCAAATCTTGTAACTCCTTCCACGGAGCAACCGCAACAATACATGATCCCCTTACATTAAATTCCACGCCCTTCAATTTAAGATCCGTGATAACTCATTTTGTCGATCTGTGTCGCTTGTATACGCTGTCGAATCATTCGATCTTTTCTTAGTCATCATAATGCATTTCAATCCGTCAACCCAACAATGTCGCTTCACCCACCTCATCCCAACAACATATTAGAGAATCTACATTTTCGTCCATATAATGCTCAATGGAGCCACACCTATACTCTGCTCGACAACTGCTGGTCAGTAGGAGAATTACGTTAGGTTCAGAATATTCGTGCTAATCATCAAATTGCATAAAAGGCGAAGCGGTAAAATCGTAGTTTAAAATTTACAAACCATATACCCTATCATCCTTTATGCATTAATTATTAATTAAACGAAAAGATAAAGAATAAAATCATACCCTCAAGATCGAGCTTCCTCCTGCATGTTTCTCACCAAATCCTTTCGCTCAATCTTGAATCCACCCCTGTTCGGTTCTTCCTTTTCGATCAACGCGTAATGCACCCAAAATGTTTGGCCTCTCAGAGGTGGGGTCCACCAAAGGAAGAATAAAATTCAAGAAGATGGGTGTTAATAACCCTAGTTTTCTATCTCTATAGAAAAGGTATACTCTCCCAACAACTTGGAATTATGCTCACGTTGAAAAGTCAACAAATCCATACCACCCATAATAAGACTCCTCTCATTTATAGATGGGCAACCCACCAATAATAATTAAGGAATTGGGTTTTAATTAATTAATTAAAATTTTTTAATTAATTAAGCTTCCCTAATCTTATTAGGGATAATTAATTAAACTCCTTTAACTAATTTTCCTTTCCTAATCCAATTAGAATAAATGAGAGTATTTATATTAAATTAATTCCTAAACTCTTTAGAAATTAAAATAATAATAATTGTAATAATATTAATAAGACTCTCTTATTAATTTATATTTAATATTTCTAAAATAATAATAAATATTAAGCTGGCTTAATTTATTCCTAATACTATAGATCAAATCAAATATACATAAATATTATTATTTATTATGCCATTAACTTCTTAAATAATTATTCTTCCTTTTAAGTGTGACCCTTTAGGGTCCTCCATATTAAAACCGGTTGTGAATAAAATCAATTAGAACAATTCTAATCTTATTTAAATAAATAAATTCAACAATTAATTTTATTTAAATAATAATATTTATTCTATAATAAAAGGATATGCTTTCCTAATGGATCAACTTAATTTCCAGATAATATAGATTTCAACATTAATCATTAAAGAACCTTTAGGTAAATAAGTTATCAGCATAATTCAATCCTTCCACCATACAATGTCCCAATTAAATATAAGACATGGAATTACCGCTAAGTCTTATTTTATTTAATTATACGATTTTAATTCCAAACGCAATAACTCCAAATAATGCAAATTAGAAACTCCCTTTTAATTTCATTCTCGCGTTGGCCAAGGACTCATCAAGGTCATTACTATCTAACTCACATAGGACATTTCTCTCTTTATTGGGAAGTGGTAGATCTTTTATCGATCATACATTATCTCCAATAGCATAACTTATTATACCCCAAGTTATTTCCCTTCTGATATACCCTAAGGGTCTTAAGGAATAAGTCAAAGCATAACTCATCACACAATAAGATACTATGATGATATCCTCAAGTCCATGGATCACTCAGTACTACTATCACTCATGTGAATTCCATATCGACAAAAAGTAAAACTCCATTAGGTATTCCTTAATGAGCCAATGCCTCGCTGAACTTATTCTCAATAAGCACCTACATACTTGCTTTGAAGAACTTCTAACAATGATCATAAGATCAATCATCTTCATCCAATGAAAAAGTTAAACGATGTAAATTAATCTATCCTGATTCACTAACTCCCCAATTTAGTAATCCAATGATTGGGGAACTATTTTAGTTTTAAGCTTTCTAAGAATTTAGATCTCATTAGAATGATCATCATCATTATTCTAAAAGCATTGCTTAAACTACGGGTTTATCACATATTATAAAACAAAGATCACGTAGATAATTTAAAAGCTCCTAGTTAAATTAATACTTTTTATTAATAAATGAATAAGATTGTTACAAAGCATACGCTTTATCATCAAAACACGATTGCCTTGTAGTATACTTACTTTCAATCTCCCACTTCGCACTAAAAGCCACAATCGGTCATGGTATCTTATACTCTTTCTTCAAGTATGACGCATTATCTCGCCGTTGGATAAGTTTTAGTTAATCGGATATGTAATGTTGTCTATGAGAGTCCACTATCTCTATAGTGATTTCATCTTTCAATGATTCTAATTAATCAAAACTAAAAGCTACAACACAGCGTTTAGATCCAAGATGAGACTTAGGAACTATTCCTAGTTCTTTAATGAACTTTTTATCCAAATTAATCAACTTGGCATAAATTACTTCATTTATACTATATACTTTGCTCTTTTATTACTAAACCAAAGAACTCTTTTGTCAAGCTTCGAACCTTTCCCAATCTTCACCCGCACCAACCGCTCAAGATAACGCTTTACCTTGTGTGGATTTTCGTCATCTGGGTTCTGTCTTCAAAACTCGGAAATCGTTAAGCTTCCCTCTAGTTTTAATCAATGCTACTCCCACCATGTAATATTGCTCACATCCTTAGTGCCTGCTAAGAACTTTAAGATGTTTTTCAATCGCCTTACGCTGATCTTCTCCTCGGCTTACGACTCGATCAACATCGTAGTCGGGGATATTTCTATTGCATACATGATTGCTTACTCATGCGTATCTCTTCTTTGGAGTCTATGGGAACTATTAAGAGAAATACACCCATAGCTCACTCCAGAAACATCTCTGAGTTTGCCATGCTAAACGCATTTTAGCATTAAAATGAATATATAATGCCTCCTTGGGTTAAATTTACATCCTTCAAATTCATTTTAAGAGTAGATTTATAACTCAATTAAGATAATTTTCCAAATATCTATGGAGAATGCTTGAGACAACTTATCTTTACCGAGTCAGGTACTGGTATGTCATTCTTATCCGAAGTATATCAATATGTAGTACTAGGAATGTCACGATGCTCCCACCGAATCTCTTTTGTACACATTACTCTAGAACTATTACTCGACGTATGTAAATCGGATCATCATCTTCTATGATGCGCACTCTCATCATCATCATCTGGTGATGAATCCATACCTCCTGTGTATCTTTGGTACTATTCTGCATTTACGATCTTATTGCAGGTACAACAGTTCATCTACTGTGTTCCTCTTATTTTACTTATAAGAGTTCAGTGGTTCTTGAACTCTACAAGATCTATTATCCTCCCACTAGCCCCTTTAAATGATAAACACCTTTATCTTGTAGAAGGCGTGGTTTCGCAGAATAAACACCTTTTGCTAAGTAGGATTATAGAACATATACCCTAAACTTACTTTAGTAGATGTCCCACAAATCGATTTCTTATAAAATTCGTCTCCAAGCTTATCCTTTCAAACCTTTATATTAAGTTCTACAAACCCCTCATCTTAACATACTTGAAGATTAGAATTCTCCCTCCCATAACTTTTATACGAGTCTGGGCCGGATTTTGAGGTTACTCTTCGTAGGTGTGTTGTTACTTCTAGGATATATGATCCTTGTATGATACCGGAATGTTTGAAATTCACTATGGACCGTGCATCTGGTGCTCAAATATTAGGTATGAATTTTTTCATTTCGTATACACTTCAATCAATTCATCAAGCAGATCGTGGAGGCGCCCATTATGAGAAACGGCCTGAGATTTATCTAGAAACTTTATCTACAAGTATTCCTTCCTCGATTCCCATCAAAGAATCTGCATTGATTTCACGGCCAATTTCACTCTTTTGAATCTCTAATTGTCCTTTCAAATAATCTACATTCAGATTTCTCAAAGAAATACATACATCCAACCTTCAATGATCATCTCCTTTTCATACCAGTTTGTTCAATTTTGCAAAATATATTTCTATGAAGTCAAGTATACGAATTTTATTATAATATTCCAGCTTCTATATACAAAATTATTATTACAAATAGAACAACAATTGTTCTAAATTATAATACCAGACTTTTCATCATGTCAAATAAATAAATGGAGCAAATGTTTTCAACGAGAATCCAAATACAATAACAACCCTATCAATTTCTAATAGGATTTAAGTTCCCGTGATAAAGTAATAACTTATAAGCTTCTCACGGCTAACAGGCAACCTTTTGCTACATTTCGCATACATAGATTACTTTATAGTACTGCTTAGCTCTTACTGCCATCGTTCATGTAATCCATATTTACGATAACCAAAGCTCAGATTCAATACCCAAGTAGAATCCCTGACTTAAAGTTAAAAATTCTATTTCAAATCACGAATAAATTTGTATTTGTAAATCGAAACTTCACTAAGCTTCTTTCGGTTAGCCTCTCGCAAGATCCTTCTCGCAAGATTTCTTGTTTTCAGTTGTCCGTGGCTATCAGAAGATGCTAAACCCCTTCATATCCCAGACGCTATTGTTCTTGGCCATCCTTGCTGAAGCCTTTCTATTTACCTTCTTTGAATATTCTTTCCTTTTCAGAAGATCCTTTGGTCCCTTACCACAAGAAGACTTCACCTTTCGGTTGTAAGTGACTCTCAACATTTTTCAGTTGACAGCATAAATCAAAGAAGTACGAGTATTCAATCTTTGCTTATAGAAAAATTCACAACAATTGTGTAGGAGTTCCTGGAGTGAGTGCAAGATCAAATCTTCGCTCACAACTTCCATCCACGACAAAAACTCAACATTCTAATCGATCAATCAAATCGATTACGTTAAGGACTTTTGTATATAGATCAGAGTGTCATCGGTCATTCGAGATCTAAGAGCTCCTTAGATTATCCTCGACATCTATCACCCTATTTCTTCCTCACCATCAACCACTCGATGTGCAGGAATATAGCAAGAGCATCCATAGTTTGCCGACGTCGATGCCTAAGGCATACTCATGGATGCGATATACTGTACTGTTTTAACTGCGGCATCATCTCTGCCACCTTCTAAAAAGTAGCAGCACCTTCCTCGTAGGTACTGTCGCGAACCATTGCGGATAAAGATATGATTGCTAAGATAGCTATTTAATGGTGAGAACTATTCTCAAATTCCTTAACCAATCCGCTTTAATCTATTCAAGTTAATTTAGCATCTAATATGCTTCGCAAAGGATAGTAATTTTAGACATTGTAAAATTTCGTAAATGAATTTGTAATTAACAACATTTTAACATACATTCTTTTATTAATTACCAAAATAAATTAGGTCTTGTTTTAAATTGGTATCTCCCACTATTTTCTTCAAACTATATTACCTCACTATATATAGTTCGCAAAATCTAATTAAAGATTTGCTAGTGAGAATAAGGATCCCATTTCAAATGTATATAGCCTCAGGTGACACAACAAACTATATATAAATAAATAGGTAGACAACTTTTGTCAATTACATCAACTACGCAACTCCTTTTCTTTTGCCTCTTAGATTATTTTGATCAAGTGGTGGCACATCCAATCAAAATTATCCAAGTTAAGTCCGACCTAGCACTCATATTCAAAAAGAAAATATCATCCTTGTGGGTGACACAACAAACAATATTGTT